>PVHP010033324.1:0-19744 GCA_004024765.1 Zapus hudsonius | reverse complement strand
CCCTGTCATGTTGAGTTTGTGGCACGTCTTGTTTCCTTGGTGTTTAATTGGTTAACAAGTTTCCAAGCATTGGTATCATTGGTTGTTGTTTTTATCCAGTAGCCTCTTGAATATGTTTATTCCTCTTTTTGATGTGAGGTAGTATTGTATTCAGTATAATCTGCAGGGTTGGCTTGGTGCTCATAAAAACCTTTAGCCTAGTTTTATCATGGAACTTTCTTCTTTCTCCTTCTATTAGAAGAGGTAACTTTTCTTGTTAGAGTCATTTGGCTTGGCATCTGTGGTCTTCCAATACTTGAAATACATCTTCTAAGCCCTTCTGCTTTTCAGCTTTCCCATTGAAAAACCAGACATAATTCTGATGAGCTTGTCTTTATATGTGATGAGATGTTTCTCTCTTACAACTCATAGTACCCCTTCTATGTTCTGTGTAGTTAGTGTTTTGATCATAATGTGATAAGGGAAACTTCTTTTCTGGTTCTATTTGGTGCTCTGGATCCCTATGTACCTGGATGAGCTTCTCTTTCCCTAGATTTGAGAAATTTTCTTCTGTATTATTATTGAAAATATTTCCTATACCACTGACCTGAAGTTCTCCTTGGATGCCCATATTCTAACTTTTATCTTTTCAATGTGTTGCATATTTTTCTTCTATTCTGTTCATTGTTTTTTTTTATTGTCCATAATGAGTTACAATATTTAGTGGACAAACAATGAGTTGTTATCCCCAATTCCCTGCTGCCCTCTCCTCCCCAATCCACTGGATAACCTCCTCCATGGGTCATCTGGATCAGTCCTTGGGACAGGGGACCATGGACAGCCTAGTATTCAGCCCGGTTCTCCTGGCCATACCTCTGGTTAATCTCCCCCACCATGGCTCTCACAATCTTTCCGCCCCCTCTTCTGCATAGTTCCCTGAGTCGTGGTGGATGAGACCCCTCAGCTCACAACCTTAAAGCAGCCTTAATGTTCATTGGTTTTGACTAATTGATCCAACTCTTGTTCCTGTCCCTCAAGGCCTATCTTCCAGTTGACCCATTCTATTGGTAAATATTTCTGTGAAGATATGTATTTGACGTTTTGTATTTTTCATTTCCAATTTTATTTCACTTTGGGTTTTCTTCAGGATTTCTATCTCTTTATATAGCTGTTTCATTTAGGATTTCATTTATGCATTTATCCATATCTTCTTTGAATTCTTCGTACATATGTTGTTGTAGTCAGCTTTCTCGTTGCTGCATGGAAAAGAACCTGACCAAAAGCAGCTTGTAGAGGAAAGGGATTATTTTGACTTATAGTTTCAAGGGGAAGCTCCATGATGGCAGGGAATGATGGCATGAGCAGAGGCTGGACATTACCTCCTGGCCAACATCAGGTAGACAATAGTAGCAGGAAAGTGTACCAAAAACTGATAAGGGGAAGCCGGCTAGAACCCCCATAAACCTGTCCCCCAACAACACATCTCCACCAAGGTTCTGATACCTAAATTGCCATCAGCTGGGGATCAAGCATTCAGGACACATTTGTTTGTGGGGGACACTTGAATTAAACCACCACATATGATTAATCATTTCTTTGAGATCTTTGTCTGGAGTTTCCTCCAGGTAGCTCTCATGGGGGTCCTCTACTATTGGATTGGTATTTCTTGGGGGAGACATATTGCCTTGTTTTTCATATTATGGTGTGACTTATGCATCCTGACATGGTGAGTTAGCACACCTGTGTTTAGAACTAGCAACAGTGCTTAGTTTTCCTTTGTCCACTTGTATTTGCTCTAGTCTGTGGTGTTTGTAGTGTAGTGTAATACTGCTTCATTGGTGGAATAGGCAAGATGGTCTCAATTCAGTTGCAGGTGTGCTCCAACTTACATTGGTTTCCTGTCCTAATGGAGATCTGTGCCTTTCTGAAGAGTGAGGAGGATTTGTTGAAGAGAACATGGAAGCTGAAACTCAATGTAAATCCTAATCCCAATTAAGTGTTAGAGTTACAAGGACTCCTGAGAAGACTCAGAGTGCTGGAACTTGAACTCATACCAATCATCATATCACGTTGTGTGCTCTCATTCGGCATGAAAAAAAATGGTTTGTTCTGGCTCCAACCCTGTGTGGATCCCAGTGGCCAGTGGTACGGTTGTGCATTGAATGGAAGGGAGAGGATTTCCACCCGTCACAAACCTACATGCTTCACAACGGCAAGTGGTTTAAGCCCAAGCTAGGTAGAGGGAAAGAGGGATACAGGCTGGAAGGGGAGAGGGGAGATGCTTCAGTCAGATCCCAAGTCTGTCCAAATCCCAATGGCAGGTGGTGTGGACATGCACTGCGTAAAGGCGTCCCAAATAAAAGATTTTAAACTTAACAGCAACATGATGATGATGTTGTTGTTTTTAAGAAAATATTATTCCAAAAGCCACTGTACAATGAACAGCCAATGTCCAAGAAAAGAAGTGAAAGCCCAGTGAGGCTACAACTATATTTCAGGAATAAAGTGTGGGTGGAATAGAGATGCATAGTGAATGACCTCAATTTTATAGGTCCTAGAATCAATTATGTAGATCTTCAAAATACCTTGTGAAGGATGAGTGGTTAAAAACATCGAGATCAAGTATTGAGCTGGGGAGATGGCTCAGCTGTTAAGGTACTTGCCTGCAAAGTTTAATGACCCCGTTTCAATTCCCCAGTACTGACATAAAGCCAGATGCACAAAGTGGCACATGCGTCTCAAGTTCATTTGCAGTGGCTACAGGACCTCTCTCTCTCTCTCTCTCTCTCTCTCTCTCTCTCTCTCTCTCTCTCTCTCTCTCTCTCTCTCTTTCTCTCTCTCTCTCTCTGCAAGTAAATAAATAAATAAAATATTTAAGAAATAAGGAGCATGTATTGCTCAGAGGTCTGTGGCTTCAGCACACAGGGAGACCAGGCTCTTTGTTTAGAAGGTGCATGAAGTAGTGGAGAGAAAGACCAAGGGTCTAGTTTAGATGATCTGAGAACTCTGCTCTTAGCAAGGTGTAAAATATGATATCAGAGAACTGAGATGGGGCGGAGGTCCAGAGAGCAGTGAGCAAATCCCTGCTCCTCTCCTCTTGGAATGAAGGAACCGTGCCTGTGCCTGGTGAAGGGCTTAAGACAAGGACTTGGGAAGCATGTAGGAGACTTCACCTCCATGACCTAGGTCAAGGCCAAGAATGAATGTGTAAGTGAATCTGTTTGGTTCTGAGCAGCACTGCTTAACAAGTGACCAGGGAATGTGTGCTCACCTGAGTGCAAGACAATGAACGCTAGAGGCACTGCCTTTGTCTTTGGAGCTGCTTCTCACATGCTCATAGGCATGGAGATGATTTCTGAGCAGAACAAGAAACAGTACACACGACATCAAACAGGACGACCAGAAAGCATCACATGGGTCTCTTAGGAAACCCCTGCCAAGTGGACCATGTTGTGATTTCTAGTTAGCAAGCAGAGGAAACTCCTGCCAAGCATAAGTAGAGTCCTTTTTGACTCTCTCACAATGCTAAATATGAAAGAGATTCTGTGAAAATATGACAGGTCTACGAGGTTCCCAGGAATCCACATATAAATAAGCCTGCTGGGACTTTCTTGGTGAGAAAGAGTGTTCCATGGGGAGGAGGATCCCATGGTCATCCTGAGAAGATTCAAGATCAGTGAAGGGGCAGGTAGGACCCAGAAAGGGAAGGAGGCCCACATAGGTGTCCATTACATCACCAATCACATCCAAAGTGTCTGCTGTCATATTGTCTCCACCTATCACTTTGGTTCCTCTCTACATTTGAATGTCCTCAATGTCTTCCATGGATATAGGTCCTGGGTCCAGAGTTTCTTATCTTCTGTAGACACAGTGCTCCTGTGGCCCCATATTCTACTCTAATAGACCTCTACCCATCATTGTAGCCATGGATATTATTCAAGGATTTTAGAGAGTTATGTTGCTGCATTTTCTGCATTGTGATCAATCCTCAGCTTAACGATGCTATCCATATTCTGTGTACTCACATCCCTTAAATAAATATATAATTATTTAAGTAAAGATTCCACATTGCTTACAAGCAGTTGCAAAACATGTCAAGCGCACAATAGAGATCAGTCAAGTATGAAATAGTCAAAAGGAAAAGTGTTTCAAGGAAGACAAACTGACCTAAACTCAGTCATTTGTTCTGCACTGTTAAGATTTCACTAATGATTGTATTTGTTCGATCTTGTCAGGGTTGATCCACCATTTATACAATCCATTGATCTACAGACAAGAATTAATTCATGGAACTCAACAACTTCTGTCCAAGTAAGTTGCTTAGTTTGAAAACAGGGTTTTCTGCTACAGATCTTTGCTGTTTTCTTCTAAAATTGGGATTTAAGAGGTAACGCCACCAAAACGCAAACCCAACAGGGAGGAAAACGGAAATAACTGGACACAAAGCTGCACTTGCCAAAGGAATGTGGACACTTAACGTTTTGTTTTATACTGACTTCATATATTTTACACATTTGAAACATTTTTAGAGCATCTTTTTGAAGCAATTTTCAGTAAAAATGAAAATAAATCATTGTTTTTAAGCTGTGTGTAACAAAAAAAGGGGAAGAAAATGTTTCATGTTCTTTAAAAAAAAGATCCTAGTGGGTGAGTATTAAGGCTGCTTTATTGTTGAGGTTTTGGGGGTCTCTATACTTCTGCTTTAGGTTGTGTTGAAGATCATTAGTGTCTGTTTAGCTGGCTTATCAGGGTTGACTGATTGGCTGTGGTTATAGGTCTCTTGCTTATCCCATCACTCTTTGTGGGATTCCATGTGGATCCTCCATGGTAGGTCTGGGGTGGCTCATCTCTTGCCAGGATGTCAGCTATCCATAACCAAGTGGATAGATATGATTATTGACTTAATAAAGAATCCTCTGATGTTCCCAAAACAATCCTAATTAGTTCAATAAATAGTTGAAAAAAATTTTTAAAGATCCTATTTTGTAATTTGTTTTAAATTATTTTCTTTCCCTCATGAAACAAAGGAAAGAAAGAGATGTTATTTGGGTTACTTCTCAAGTAAAGAAACAGACTTATGAACGTTAGTCTTCATGGAGTCCTTCGGTCCTCCCTTGGTATCACATGGGACTGAATCCAGGCCCTTCCTCCCTACCAAAATTCACAGGTGTGGGAATTCATTCCATAAAATGGTATGACCATGGCGCCTGATCACCTGCCCCAGGGTGGTGGTGAATGACAGTGAGGATACCAAAACATACCAAGACAGAAATCCAGAAGCTGCTGAGAGCCCAACACTACAGTAAACTTAAAGCATACCCACCAAAGCTCAGGAAGTTTTGTGGAAGAGGAGACACAAAGCTTTTAAGAGCAACAGACTGGGAAGGAATGTCCAGAGGCATTACACCCATCCACTACCACAATGACTGACAGCTGCTCTCACAACTCATGATCCACAACCCCATGGTGCATATCAGCATCCCCACAGAGGAGGGTCCTCAGTGGAATGGGAGCAGGGAGGAGGGGAATGATGCTTCCAACACATGATGTGTCCATACAAAGTTTCTAAGTAATAATAAATAATAATAATATGATATGGTATTTGCCCACAATAGACTTGGCAACCTCCTGGATGCTTACGTCACCTCTAGGCCAACTGTACAAATCACAAGTCAAACACTATGGACATAGTTGTACCATATGGTATAGAGGTTAATAACAGGAAACATCACAGTGAATGATCAATAGACCCACGATGTTTTTCAGTCTTCCATTGGCAGTTGGTTAAATTGGAGGTTGCAGACTGCACAGATGCGGAGAGCCAGGTGATTACGCCCATGCTAACAGCACAGCACGTGAAGAAACACAAAGCTGCCTGCCTTTCTCCTCCGCTGAGGTCTCCCCATCCACAGCAGTCTCGAGCCTTGCCAATGCCAACTGCTGCTGAAGTTATTTACACATACATTGTGCCCTGCAACCGTAAGGGAAATATTGTCCACACATAATTAGGAAACACTGAAACAGCAAGAATCTGTTTACACTGTTAGAAGTATGTCAACTTTGTTCTTGATTGCATTGAATAGCAAGTCTTTGTAGGTCTCACCTTGTGAGCTGAGTCAGGGTAAGCATACTTCTTGCAGACAAGCTATTAACGTCTTCTCCCATTTTCCTCAGCCAACAATACATAGCGTCAGATCACAGTCTACTTTGATTACAATAATAATCCTTCTCATTGGTTTTCTTTGAGCTTCTAATTTGTTCTCTTTAGTTTACATTTTTTTGCCTTTAAGATATCACCAAGTAGGTTCATGCCATCTTGTGAAGACGTGTGTGCATTTTTTTGTTCTAATCAGAGTCCAAACTGTATGGACACCTTCCCACTAGATGAATCTTTGTGGAACTGAAGTCCAATCTCCCCCACTGGTCTCTCAAAACCCCTTCAAGTCCACTTGCCCTCTCTCCATCACATCATACCAGGAGCAAGTTATCCAGGCTTCATCCATCAGATCTCCCCTCTCCTCTCCTCTCCTCTCCTCTCCTCTCCTCTCCTCTCCTCTCCTCTCCTCTCCTCAGGGCTTTAAGTTGAGATATAAAAATAGCAAGAACTCCAACCACAGTGAGTGCCCACTGGGTTATGGTGGTGACAACAGCAAGTGTAGTGAGAATCCTTGAGCTCTACGACAATGGCATGGGGTGCCCTGTGTCCAGACCATCCATGGACACAAGCTGCCTGGACAGCCTCTCGTGGGTAGAGGCCCATCATTCTAAGTTGTGGCCTGATTTGGGCAAATTTCTGGTTGCCTCCTAGGCACCCCTCCCTCTCCCTACCATCCACCTGTCTCAACCTAATACTTTAAACTTGTTGGTAATGAAATGGACATTTCCTGAGCTCTTGCAAGTTGGAAGATTGTTAGTCTCACCTCCCACCGAATGGTACTTTACGATGAGCCTCATTCTGCTTCAAAACTTTGAACTTTCTTGTTTGATTGTCTTCTGGAATCCAAGGTTGCTTTCTGGAAGATTGATGGCAGGTGTGGTCATTGTTCTTTGCAGGCACTTAGGTTCTGCAGGGCTGGGGATATAGTTTAGTGGTAATGCATTTGCTTAGCATGCAGAGGGCCCATGGCTCAATCCCTAGCACACCCATTGCTCCCCCACAAAAAAGAATGCTGCAAGGCTCAGGAGTCATCCCTTCACCCCACACACTCTGGACGAACAGGCTGTGTCTGGGGGAGGTTTCTTCTACCCTCTGGAGTCAGCTCTGGAGTCTACCCCTTCCACTGGAAGGTGTCAGGATTCGGGCTCTGGCAAAATCTCTTCTTGATTATTCATTTCCCTTTGTTTTCTCAATTCTATTTATTTTTCAAAAGAGCTTATTAATTTGATAATAACTCCTTGATTTCTCTTTTCTCTATGCATAGAATCTTTTTTTGCATTTTCCTATTTCTATATTTTTATTCTGTTCTTGAGAACTATTTTAGACTTCAATCCTCTTATTTATTTCTAAAAAATGCAATAATTGTGGGGTTTTTGATGTTGTTTTTTTAAGTGGGGGTCTCACTATGTAGCCTCAGCTGGCTTGGAACTCACTAGGTATACGAGACTAGCCTCAAATTCGGGGCAATTCTCCTGCCTCCATTTCCTGAGTGCAATGCCACTATGTCCAACTTCATAACTGTGTTTTAATCAGTAGAAACCTTTTATTTTTTACTTGTTCTCTGAGTGTCTATTTTTCATAGCATTGAAATATTGTCTTCCACATATTTATTCTAATCTCTGAGATTATTACTCAGGAATGATTTAACCATTTCCACTATTTACTTTTCTCCACAGCCTTTTGTTAGGTGACTTAGGTTTGGGTAATTCTCATTTGATCTCTGCTTTCCTGTCTTCATTACTGCTCATACATCCAATTGGCTGACAGGAACTGGATTCTTCTGATATCATGAAAGTAAGATTTCAATTTGCCATGAGGCAACACCACTGAAATTGTCACGCTTCTCTTTTGCCAGCTGTAAGAAGCACTGCAGAGCCACATGATGAAAGGTATTGTGAAGGCGGAACACAGGCCCGGAGGCCAAATGTGCAGACTTTCTAAGGACCACCTTCTTTAGCCACTGACAGACCTCTCTGACTCCTTCTATCTCTAGTTACAAATTACCTTTAACATTTGCTGGTCATCTACCAGCTACCAGAAGTAAGGAACCGGTCTAGATTGTTGGCTGAGTGTCTTCCAGGTCTTCACTTTCCTCTAGAAAAATGGATACATCCCAAAGACTATGCACATATTATGTTTTTCAACCCATCCGTAGCCCTCATGATTCAGAAGTGTGAATCTCTGTTCTAAGTTCTGTGAAGTCCAAGCTTTGTAAACTTGAAGACAGTACAACGAGCAACGTCGTAATGCATGTCAGGAAGCACTCTGCCAGCAGCACTGGTCTGAGAAAAATGAGCATAGAGGCCTGAGAGCAATATTTTATCCAAAGGACTGCTCACTGGAAACTAGACCTAAAATCAAACCTTGTACTTCCAGTACTGGGGCTCAAACTCAGCCTTGCAAATACAAGGCAAGCGCCATAGCACTGAGCTACAAGCACTCTACCACTGAGCTACAAGCACTCTACCACTGAGCTATAAGCACTGTATCACTGAGCTATAAGCACTCAACCACCGAGCTACATTCTCAGACTGCAAGTACTCTACCACAAACCAAACTCTGAAGGTGTAAGAGTTGAAAATTCCTACCTCCTTACCTAACCTGTGTGTAAGGTGCTTTAAGTTAGTGCTGGCTTCGCTTTGTGCCTTTGGACAGAGCATGAACAGTTTTCTGTCTGGTGGCACGTAGAGCATCTCTCTGGAGTAGGTATGTGCACAAGGCTGGAGTTGGGTCTCAGAAACAGTTACCCAGGTGGGAAGCCAAGCCCCTCTTGTCACCAGGAGGCTGTCTTCCATCCTTTGAGCGAGGAGACATGGCTTCTTGGAACCTTCAAGAACAGAGCCTCACCTCAGCATTGAACAGTAAGTACTTCCCTGCATCTGCAGAGGTGAAATCAAAGCACACACTTTTTTTTTCTGGGAGTCCAAATCTAGAAGAGTCAAACTGTAAATTAAAAAATGAGTACTTGGTACAGCATGAGGAGAAACAAGTCTTCTGAAAACCACCTGCTGCTCTCCTCAAGGGGATGGGAGCCAGAAGTACCTGAATCAACCTCAGAATTGACTCCTTCAGGGATAGGGCTACCTCACTATGGAAACACATTTTGAATTACTAATAAAAAGGGTGGGCAGAACTTGATGTTATGATGTAAGTACTGATCTAATTGTGCAGCAACCATCTTGTATCTGAGAGCTGTAAGGGCCTGGGAGAGCCTCAGGTCATGATGGGTGACACAGACAAAGGACCTCCATGGGTTATTTGGCTTTATTTTATTTCTGGGCTCAGGACTTGCTTGTGCCAGACCCAGGAGATGTTGACCTTTAATAATTGAGGCCCTCTCCTCAAAGGTCAATCCTGACAGAAAAAAGGCTATAATTGGTGTGGTTGGAAGCGCTGAATCTAAGAGTCTCATAAACTCGCAGAAATGTTTGCTGTTTCCTTTCATGGATCCTTTAGCAACTTTTCAAAACCTACCTGGAGTCTCTACATCATCAGCTGGGATTTAGAAACAGACAAAGCCACAGAGGCCTCTCTCCTGGAGGGCAGCAGGTGGTTTTCAGAAGACTTGTTTCTCCTCACGCTGTATCAAGTACTTCTTTTTTAATTTACAGTTTGACTCTTTTAGATTTGGATTCCCAGAAAAAAAAGTGTGTGCTTTGATTTCACCTCTGCGATTGCAGGGAAGTACTTACTGTTCAATGCTGAGGTGAGGCTCTGTTCTTGAAGGTTCCAAGAAGCCATGTCTCCTTGCTCAAAGGATGGAAGACAGCCTCCTGGTGACAAGAGGGGCTTGGCTTCCCACCTGGGTAACTGCTTCTGAGACCCAACTCCAGCCTTGTGCACATACCTACACCAGAGAGACGCCCTACGTGCCACCAGACAGGGCAGGGGTGGGGCTAGGCTATCCACAGTGTCCACAGTATTAGTGCCTAAACCCTGTCACTACCTTAATCTCTCTCTCTCTCTCTTTCTCTCTCTCTCCCTCCTTCCCTTCTTTCTCTCCCCCCTCTCTGGCTAAATAAACAAATGTGCTTAGAATAAACTCATGAAATACCAGCCTTTTCCTGGAGGTTCCTAAGAAGGATGTATCTAATTTTACCCTTTCCTGGAATCACCTATAACCCAAAGCAGAGGTGACATGCCTGTCACTTCTCCCTTTCTTGCATGAGGGAGCCCCCACCCCTCCATGTGCCTTTTGGCCTCCTCACCAGCCGCCTCACCCTACGGTAAGATTCTCACTTTACAGATGAGCTGTTGAAGGACCTACAGACAAGCGTGTGTAGATCTGTAAACTCAGAACCAGGCTGTCAGATGGGTTCTGGCTTCGGGCACTTCCTCCAGCTGAGATCGCTTGCACAGTGATCCCAGGAGTGCTATAACTACATGCAGAGTTCTCATCACCTGAAAGGATGGGATTGAGGTCCCCTTTTCAACCACGACCAGGTCAGCACTGCCAGCAGGACACTTGTCCCCATGTGTGCCTGCAGCCCTTTACTGCTGGCTTCATCTTGAGTCACGTTTCGGTTAGGATGAACATGACGGTGACCTGCTCTGGATTAGACTGAGGCTGAGGGTGTGGAGCTGGAAATTAATGCCCAAACTCTCAGACAGATTATTAGACGTATATGTGACTCCTCCATTACTCATACAACAAGAAAGCTAAGCCAGTGCATCCTGCACATGGGCCCCACACCCTTCAGAGGGAAAGGCCCTGAGCAATGGGGAGCACTCCTAACTCTTGCTGCAGAATTCCATGGAAGGTCAGCAGTCAGGATTGTTACAATGCTAAGGGAGTAATTGGAGTTGTCCTCTTCACTGCTCCAGTGGTCAGCTGAGGGTCCCCAGGGGTGCTGGGAAGCCCAGAGACACAGAGCACTCTGTCTCCTTCCAGAAGTGTGGGTGCTTGAAGGGACACTCTACCACTCTGGCCCCTCGGTGATAGGTAGTGGGAAGTGAGCTGCTTCTGGGAATTCATTAATTCTCTTCCGATCAGACAGGGATGATTAGGTCTTGGCTCCTGTTCTACCCACATGCATTTCAGTAAACAGTGCTTGTTTGCTGGAGATTTCCTGTTCCTGTCTTTTACCTCTCTGGCCTATGGCAGGAGAAACAAGCTAATCTATGTGCAATGCTCTGAGCTCCTTTGGAAAGCGCTCTCTCTAAATGCAGGATATTAATATTAGCAGTATTTCTGTCACCACGAAGACAAACCGAGTCCATCTTTCATGGGTCCTTTTAAGTCCTTTACCCTGAGGCTGCCTTTTCTGGTACAATGCTTCTGAATGAGCCATACAAATCTATAGGTTACAAATATTCATTGGGGAAAATGCTGGTTAAGGCATCGACCTGGAGTGGAAGATCCCCGTGTTTGTTTCTTGAAATGAGAGTGGCTACTGTTGGCCAGGAATGGAAAGCTGTCAGCCCCATGGAACAGAGATGTGAAAACTGTGGAGAGCAGACATTCACAAAAGCCCCCCACTCTCTGGTCAGAACACTGAGCCCACTCCTCACAAAACAATGCCACTGAGTGACAAAAACCTTTCTTGGGAGTCATGAAGCATAAGGGTCCAGAATCCCAAAGCCTTCACTGGATCAGAAATGGATCTTTCATTATCATCCCTGACAGAAGCAGAATACTGTGTGATACTAGCCCATTGAACTCGATCCCTCATCTCATTTTACCTAACCTCAGCCCACCTGCATGGTAGATATTATCTTTAAACTCAGAGACATTTAGTACCTTGCCCGATGTCACACAGCACCCACTTACAATTTGAGCTACAAGTTACAAATAATGTGATTATATGGAAAGAAGGTAGTGGGATCTGCTCCTTTGCTGACTCTGACCACATCCATTTCAAAGGATTTGATGCTTATAACGATTAACTTTGTGTGTTAACTTAACTGGGCCATAGGATGCAAAGATTGCTGTTTAAATATGATTTGGGGGTCCATCTAAAGATATTCCTACAATGCATTAGCACTGGAATTTTTGAACTGGGTAAATCAGATGATCTTCCCTGACATGGGGAGCCATCATTCAATCCACTGGGAGTCTGGATTGTGCAGAAAGACAGATGAAGGCTGGATTAACTGACCAATGGCTTGAGCTGGGACACCTGCCTTCTGCTTTTGATGTTCCTCATTCCCAGGACTTTGACCTGGAACTGGAAACTGCACCAGCTCTCTAGCCTTCCAACCTCTCTGCTAATTTTCCCAAAGCTCCAACATGGAGAGGACTTCTTAGCCACCAGAGAATCCCATGAGCCCAAACCAGAGGATCAACTTTGTGATACACACATGGGGAATGAGAGAGAAAGAGAGGGGGAGGGAGAGGAAGAAAGAAAGAGAAAGAGAGAGAAAAAAAATGTATTGGTTCTGGGAAACACTATTTTAGCGACTTTTGTGTTGGTTCTGGGAATACAGCCATTAATAAGGAAACACCTCTGGTTTGGAGAACTAAGACCACACTAATGATAACACGAGGGCTTGGATCATAAAAGAGAGATCCGTGTTTCCTGGTAGCTCATCAGGAAAATCCATGTGCAGGGTAACCCCTTCCGTCCACTGAGCCTGCGATCTGCTCACACTCCTGTCTGCCTTCTTGCACAAATAAAAGCAAAGCACAGGTATATCCAAGGGTCTCACCACTCTGGCAACAAACAGCATAACTCCTCAGTGCAGATCAAGGCTGGCTTTGGCCTTTGCATCTGCCACCTACTTGCTATGGGACTGGGTGCAAGGCACGGCTGTGCTGAGCCTGAGTTGCTCAGAGAGGACACAGAGGGATGGACCATCGAGCTGCTGCATTTAAAGGTGCAGTCCAGTGCCTGGCAGCTCTGGGCCCTCAATGATGGTAAGTGCTCTAACTCTTGTAATATCTGAGAGTGTTCAAAACAACCCAGGGCTTAGGAGGAAAACATGCCAGAGGCTGGGGACATGCCAGCATGGCCTTTCTGGAGCAGATGAAGTGCTTGATAGTACCTCCCCTCCTTGCAAGAGCTTACTCTACTTGTCCAAATGTCTCTGCATGGGGAGCTTGCTAATAAAAAGTGGACAAAGAAAATCCCGAGGAGACCATCCATTCAACAACCAAATAAAACCAGTGCAAAGCCACCCACTGCCCCCACCACAACAGCACGCTGGGTCACAAGGCAGGAGTTCAAGGGCCACTGGAGAGCAGCCTTATTAGACTGAGCCCTGAAGAGAGCCTGGCCATTCACAGACTGCAGCCTCAGGGGGGTCCAATTGTCCATCCTTTCCTCAGAATTATCCTCAGAGACGGAAACAGCACTGGGCATAATTAAGTGCCTTCTAATTCACCCAGTGCTCAACCTTGTTCTTAGGAAATTGAGAATGAACTTGATATTTAGCCTTAATGAAGGAAAACAAGCCTATGTGTTTAAAAGCCTCCAACTTTTTTTGTGAGACAGGCGAGTGTATTTAGTTGTACTCTTTCTCACCAGCCAAACACTATTTTGCTTTTCTTGCTGAAGAATGCCATTGTGAGTCAGACCAAATATGACGATTTAAATGTGTGCCCCAGGGCTAAAGTAGCATGATGCCAAAAATTTGATTGATCCTGGTAGATACAGACAGCCTGATCCCCAGCTTCCAGCCTGGGAAAAGGAGGCTTTTCTACCCAGGCACAAAATAAATAAGGCCTTTCTAATAGACGACTCTGTCAAGTGTCGTTTTTATTTATTCCTCCTTTTGTCACATCCTGCCAGAAGTCTGAATATGAAAATCTTCCTGCTGCTCTTGGTCTATTCTCTTTGGGTACTAAAATATTTCCTAGCTTCATTTTAGAAAACTAAGTATATAACCAAAAATTAAAAAGGTTAATTATCTTCAGGTAGAACTGCAAAGTGATCAGAGCATTTGAGCATGCTCACAGACACAGCAATGGCCGGACATGGCACAGGTACACCGAAGATGAGCTGACCACAGGCTCCCAGTGGACCTGGCAGGTGGACCTGGTTTGGTTTTGGCATCCACTCCTCCCTTGATTACATCCCAAATTGCCAAAGTCAGTGATGGAGATGTGTATTGGTAGAAGCAGGTTAGAGATGGACACAGATGTGGGGTGTGAGCCATACAAATCTCTAGTTTAAAAATAGTCATGGCGGCCGGGCGTGGTGGCACACACCTTTAATCCCAGCACTTGGGAGGCAAAGGTAGGAGGATCGCTGTGAGTTCCAGGCCACCCTGAGACTACAGAGTGAATTCCAGGTCAGCCTGGACTAGAGCGAGAACCTACCTCGAAAAAACAAACAAACAAAAAATAGTCATGGGGAAAATGTTGCTTAGGTTCTATCTACCTAAGCATGCTTTCACATACCTGACTATAATCCTTGTGCTCAGAAGGCTGAGGAAAGAGGTCTCCAACTTCTAAGCCAGCCCAGGTCATGTACATGTAGCAAGACCCACGGCAAAACCCACAAAATAAAAACAGATTCAAAAAAATAGGGAACAAGCCCAAGAATTTCCTTACTTTTCTAGCATTCTATAATGCATGATAATGTGTTTTCTTTAGCCTTTAAGTTTGTAGAGTTTGAAGTTTATTGGAGATGTTGAAACCGATAGATGATAACTGCTCAAATCATTTTGTAATCTCTATGAAAAATGCTGTCAAAACCAATTTAACATCATCACAGGGTAGTTTGTGTACTAGGTACTTACTGTTTCTCCTCCACTTCTCCCCCATTTCCTGGTAAGAGTATTTGGTGCTTGTCATGGTTTGATCGAGGTGTCCCCCACAAACAAATGAATGTGTTCTGGGTAATTGATCCTCAGCTGATGGCAGTTAGGAGCTGTGTTGTTGGGGGTGGGCTTTGGGGGATTATAAACCAGCTTCCCCTTGCCAGTATCGGGCACACCTTCTTGCTGCTGTTTCCAGTACTGTGGTGGAGGTGATGTCCACCCCTCTGCTCATGCCATCTCCTCAAGTCCATAAGCCAAATAAACCCATTCCTCCACAAGCCGCTTTTGTTTGGGTTCCTTCCACGCAGTAACTAGAAAGCTGACTGCAACAGTCTCTTGAAATAAAAGTATGCAAATGAGCTGTCTGTAGGTTTGTATAAACACACGTGCTGATACCTAGGCATGGGGTAGGACCTGAGACCTGCATTTCTCCTGGTGGTATTGATGTTATTGCCCCTTGGACGGTTCTGTGCACAATATGGCTCAGTATTTCCATTGGGAAAACTAGCTCTATCCCATCCTTCATAATATTTACATGAAATTAACTGAAGATAGTAAGAGAAGCCCATTTCTGGATTATACTTATTGGTTCTGAGATTGCAGATTATTTAATATGAGCCAGTAAAATGTTAGCTATTGAGAAATACTTTAACTTCCCAAGAGAGTTATTAGGATATTTTTCTCTGGATAATATATTCAACGATATGGAGGTTGGAAATCTGACAGCCATTTCTACTGCAATGAAGGGAACCACGTGAGGACAAAGATGACCTGAAGAACAAATCAGGACTGAGCACCTGTGAGAGATGTAGCCTCAGGAGAAAAAGTGATAAACCTCTGGGCTGAACCATCCAGAAATAGATTCTAGATGATCCAGTGGTGTGAGCCAGTTGCAACTGTTCCTCATGCTGAAGACATTTTGAGTTGGCTTTTCAGCCACTGACATTAGAATAGACTTACATACATGATAGAATTAGAGTCCATGTTTCCGATTACAGAAAAGAGGTTAGAGGTCTGCAAAGTGTGCACGAAGCTTGTTTGGGACTAAAGCTGTGTGAAGGCTTGAATGTGAATGTTATGTGCCACATAGCCTGAGGTATTTTTTATTAAGATTAAGCTTCCTACTTAAGTCTCCAGGAGCCTGCTGAAGAAGGCATACCATTGCTGGCAGCCCTAGGGTGAGTTCCGAGCCAGATGGAGCTCCATTGTGGGTGCTTGCCTCTGCTGTGGATGCATGCGGGAGTGAGCCAGCTTCCTCTGCCATGATGAAGCTTTCCCTAGAATCTGTAAGCCTGGAATAAACCTTTTCCTCCCGTAAGCTGCTTCTGGTCGGGTATTTTTCCAAGCAATGTGAAGGTAACTGTAATAAGCTGAAGCAGTTTTATATTTTTAAAGTATTTTAAAAGAAAGGAGAAAGAGAGAGAGAGCACCCACATGAATAGTGAGGGATGAAGGAGGGAAGGAGGAGAGAAAAAGATAGAGATAAAGACAAGGAAAATAGAGGAGAAGTGAGAACAGCATAGACACTATATGTGTCTAAAGCAGAGATCTCAAGATGTTCCTGCAAAAGGTCAGCCTATACTTGACCCTCTGCAGACCAAATGAACACTGATCTCAGTGACTCCACTCTGTTGCTGTGGTGGACAGCAATGCTTACATGAATAGGCATGGCTGTGTGTTAATAAAACTTTACTTACAAAAGCAAGCCAAAGGTCCACATTCATTAGTTTACCTTTAAAACCATACTTTACTTTAACCAAGAAAAATCTATTCTTAAGAAGAAGGAAAAGTAACAATTTAATCACATGCCTTATTAGTAAACTTATTTCTCAGAAGTTGAGGAGTTCTTTAAAATAGAGCAAATCCTCCATCAAGGAATGATGAATCACTGTGATTAATGGGACGAGCCAAAGATAATAAAGGAGTAAATATAAAGGAGGGACCATGCCTTTCAGCAGCCCGGGCACCTGTGTTATCAGGACGGTGGTTCAGGTGTCTACTCATGGCTACAGGTGCCTTCTCCTTATCACATGAACTCTGGCATATTTGTACAATCCACATGCCATCCACCTACCAGCTTGTAGCTATAAGAAGCTAAGAGCTAGAAGCCAGCAGAGTTTTTCCCCCGGCTTGACCTCACACCACACTGGTTCAGTAAGGGACTGTTCTAATCCCCAAGTGGCTCTTACAGCGATGCTCACTGTGGGCTCTTAATAAAAGTCCTCATAGCTGCATATCAAATGTGTCCTTCTTTTCCAGACTGCTTTAGGTAATAGCTAAGGTGTGTGTGGGGGGGGGGGGTGAGCCAAGGCAAGAAAACACCATGAAAGCATACGGTTCTACCTGTGTCTTGTAAACCAAGGTGCTGAGTCTACAGCCAGGATCACTCACACTGGAGCCTAAAGGGCTTAATTGTGTGTTCCCAATGACTGCAGTGGTTGCTACAGGGGGGGGGGGGCTGATCGTGCACTTCTCTGATCCTGCTGCTACTATTGGTGCTTCTCTGGTTTGTCAGAATGTTTCCTCTGGACATTCTTATGTCTCCTTGACCTTCATGTTAAATCTGCATTTGAGCCTTGCAGTAAACCCAAGACAAGGACATTGTCGTGGATTATTTGGGCTGGCCACAAATATAATCAAAAGTGGAACAATCATGTAATCATAAGGGAAGGAGAGGGTGGTTTGACTACAGAAGAGAATGTAGCAAATAACACTGCAAGCAGAAACTGGTGAGGAGTTCAAAAGGTGTCAGTAGCCACAAAAAGTTAGAAGAGATAACGTGTAGGTTCTCCCCCAGAGGCTCCAGACACTATCAGTTCTGCCTGGATCTTCATTTTAGCTTCAGAACACTCACTGCAGATTTTGGCACCCATAAATTTGAGAAAATTTTTCTTTTGCCTTAAGCCCCTAAATTTGTGGTAATTTTCTGTAATGGCAATCAGAAATTCACACAAGTTGAAATGTTTCTTCTGAGATCCTTGCATCCAGTCTGGTTTGTTTTTAGGACTCTCTGCTTCAGACATCACTAACAGACGTATCCCAGCAGCCTTCCTTCAGACATCGTCAGATGTGGATCCAAACTGAGGCAAAGCAGGGAACCCTGAGGTTTCTTCTTTATAAGTAAGTCATATTAACTTCATCAATGACTCTAGAATGATAGCATTTTGAAACATTCCTGCCATCAGCTTTCTATTTCTCTCCTTCTCACATTACATTCTGTTTGAATAGAAAAGAGAGAGAGTGCAGTCAGCTTCTCAAATTCCTCCCTACTCAATGTCACTATGGTTCTGTATTTAAAACTCTCTGAATACTGCACATCACTCATCCCAAGGGTGAACATCTGTACTATACAATGCAGAGTGGCCTGATGGGAAGAGACACCCTGCTGCTATAGAGAAAGAGCCCCAGCCAATTTGGCAGACATTATTTTTTAAAAACCTAATAAATGCGTGTACACTTTAACCCATAAATGTTCACCTAGGAATATATGATAATCAGATTAAGCCAGATGTGCAAGAGTATGTGTCCCCGAAGATGTTGATCACTATTCAGTTTGTAGTTGCAAAAAGGAAGAGAAGATGACAAAAATGTTACAATAGATCCATCCAATAAGTGATGGTACTTCATTATGAATGAATGATATAAAATATTCAAATGAGATGCTTATATGAAAATATGAAGAGGATGAGTCGGATTATAAACCATTGTTGATGTTGGGTTTCTATGTGTATATAAGCATAAAAATAGGAATGAAATACAGTAAAGCATTCAGAACAGTTACTTCTGGGCCAAGAGATTAAGGGTGATTTTTACTTTTTTTTATAGTATGCTACTCAAAATGAAAAAAAAATTATTTCACAAGTGGAAATAATACATCTCTCATCTGAGCGTGAGAATCTGATCCCACTTGGAACTAAATGACTTCATTTCCTGGGGTTCTGTGTCTTCATTGTGAGAACTCCAGGGGTGCACACAGTGATCAGGAGAGGGGCAGGGGGCATAGGTGTGTTCCACACCTCTGTTTTCATCAGAGTACTATGCTACATCTGCTCGAAATATTGGGCATTGCCATCAAAAGGGTAAGATCAGTTTTAATATTTCAAGTTTATTGATTCAGGCACTGAAATCCCTTCTGTCAATAACAGTCTCTAACCCGGCTGCCACACGTTTCATATCCATTCTTACAACTTCCCCAAATCATTCAGACCTTGTCCTGCTTAAACGAGAGAGACTGGGGAGATGATGAGGTTCATCAGTCAGGTTCAGAAACAAGAATGCACCATGCAGAGGACATTCCCACCAGCCTGTCCCCAGTTGGTGATCTCTATGAGAGGCCTGTGTCTCCCTTTTGATCCATTCTGGAATTCACCTGTGTCTTCTGCCAAAGGACTGGTCCTCCATTCTAGCTCTTTCTTGCTCATTGATTGATAGGCAACGTTAGCAGCTAGAAGTGTGGCATGAAGACTCCACCAGAGAATTTCTGTCCCAGCCATGAAATCAGCATTTGAGACTTCCTAGCTGTGGCCCCTGACATTATAGAATGACAGCAAGCTGTCTTTACTATTCCCTCTGACTTCTTCATCCATGGACTAGATAAGCAGAATAAAGTGATTGTCCCATGTCACTAGGCCTTAGGCTGATGCGCTACTCAGCTCCAGCAATGGGTGTGTCTCTAGGCCTCACTATTTATGGATTCCAGTGAGTGTTACTTCAATAATCTAAGTGTTTTGATCTCACAACCACCTCTTCACTCAAGTTGTCTGCTATCATTCCAAAGACTGTATTCTAAATTTAAATGTCAAAACCTAATTCCCAACAGTGGTGGGAGGGACCTTAAAGAAACCATTAGGTTGTAAGAGAATCACTCTCATGAATATAATTAGGGCCTTTAAAAGAGACTTTTGG
>PVHP010033323.1:0-19748 GCA_004024765.1 Zapus hudsonius | reverse complement strand
CACACACACACGAGCATCTTGCCAGTATCAGTTAAGTAGAAACATGCTAAGAAAGAAGATTACATCCTCCAAAGATAGCTAGTAGCTCTATGAAGAGATCACTCTCCCTCTGTGCAGTGCTGGCCTACTTTGCAGAAGTGTCCTGCTTTATGTTGCTGAAATTGCTGTCCCCACACTTTAGCCTGGTGAATGGGACTTGAACAGCTATGTGCTTGGCCACACATGAACTCTGCACACAGTCTTTGTCTTCAGAGAGTCTACAACCCAGCTGAGACTTAAGACATGCTTGCAAAAAGCAATTTAAACCTAGAGTATGTAATCTACCTGGGATTGCAATGGAATCAAAATTTCTATATAAATTCATTATCCAATTAACTGATATTTTCTGTTAAGTGTTCAAACTCAGTTTGAGTTATTTGCATAGTGATGCTTTCTAAATGTATTACGAATTTGTCTTATTCAGTAGGACACTCTGGGAATAATTTAACCTTTTCCCAGTGACTCAGGGTCATCAATATGAATATCCTTTATTGTACCTCATCTGCTTTTGCATTATTCTGAATTCTCTTTCTTTCCACATCTGGCTGTCAGCTGTCGCTGCTCACCCACAGTTAATGAGCCTGCCTCTTCCAGCCCTCTCAGCTCTCAGCTAATCACTGATAATCACAGCAAAAACGGCATTGATCCCTAGCAACATGCCAGACCCTATGATAAGTGATTTGCATGGATTAATTAATTAAATCCACAGGACAACTCTTGAGGCAGGTATAATTATTATCCCCAAATTACAGATGGGGTAACCAAGGCCCGACAAGGTCAAGTAATTTGCTTGAGGTTACAGAGCGAAGAGCATAAGTAGAGTTTCCACCCCTGATCAGCTGGCTTCATTATTATGGGTCCTTTTACCACAGCAGTGCCTTCTAAACCTTTTTGATGGTGAGATACAATCAGAAATAGGTTTTCATCACCATCAGGTTGATGCACATGTACACATACAACTAAAATTAAACTTGTAACATGTTTATTACCTAGAACACACTCTGATATTTTGCTCTATTCCATTTCACCATCATCCCAATTATAATCATTACTAATTTTGATCATGACAAAATGATCTTCAGTCCATCAGTTGGCCTATTCTCTGGAAAACCAAGCATTGTATTTGAGGGCTATTTCTGAAATAGGGACCAGCACTAGCCATAACACTTTGGTATGAACTAGAAAAAAAGTGCTCTTCTTCAAGATGCTTAATAGCATTGGTAAAAAAAAATATGACATGCTGACTTGCTTCCTATAAGGCATGACTGCCATATACCAGAATATAGCTAACAAACATAAATGTCAATGGCAAAATTATGAGTAGTTCTGTGGTACAAAATGATGCTGTGGACACATTGGGCTTGGTGGGCAGAGAAACTAGGAAACAAACTATAATAGGTGGTGCTTATTATAATGGCAAATTGTCCCAGGATTTGTGATAGCTCCTTTGCCTTCTTAGAGTCTTCCTGCTTGATTGCCAGTTAGATTTGCCACAAAAATACAGGATAGCTATTTTAATTAGAATTTCAGGTAAATAACAAATAATTTTAGAATAAGTATAGCCCATATAATAGTTGTACTAGTTGGGATATAGTCATACTAAAAATTAATTATAGATTCAAAAATTAGAGTTCAATTTGAATTTCTTCACTGTGATAAGTATGTGTTCATGAGCTTGGTTTATTCAATCAATGCACACATAAATCATTACACATTATAAGTGCTATCAATTAACAATAAAATTTAAGAATGAACACTGAAAATATTCATTGCTTATTTGAAATTTAAATTTTACTATGTATCTCATATCGTCATTTGCTAAATCTTGGCATGAACACACAGCTGACTTCATGTAGCCTCTTACTGTTTCACCTTAAGAATCTGGATCAATGATCAAATGACACAGGGGCTAGATGGCAATTCTTCTGTAATAATAGCTCTGGGCCTGTGACAAAGAAGGGCATGGGTCAAAGCCAAATGAGTAATGGTGAGAAGAAGGAGAATTGCTGGGAGACATGCTAGTTTTATGGGCTGAGTGGTCAGTGAAGTCTCCCTGGTGGAAACAGGCTTAGAAAGCTGGGGAGTATGGAAAACAAATTCAGGAGTTGTTTCATAAGGAAAAATCTCGTGCTCAGAGGTACTAGGAAATGTCTATTGTGCTCAGTAGGAGATGAGTTTGTGTAGATAAGGGGTTTGGTCATTTAAAAAAGCATTCAGACAGGGACATAAGAAGGCAGTTAGAGTCCTTTGGATAGCATTTCTATTAAAAACCATGTGAAGTACTTGACCATTAATGAAAAGCTCATGATGGTACTAAACTTATACTAAATATGAAGCATTGTAGCAATGCTTTTATGTGTATCATTTCACTGGAGTGTCACAATTAAGCTGCAAGACAAACCTTCTTATCATCCTCATTCCCAGCTGAAGAACCATAAAGAGTGGTAAGCAATGCGCCCAGGCTCACACAGTTTGTAAATGGCAGAGGTGGGACTTGAACCATGATCTCTCAGGCTCTTTATTAGCACATCATGTGGCTGAAAGTCACATGGGGAAAAGGAATGCTGGGGAACACAGCTTCTACTTCTATGGTATTGGGACAGAGACTCATGAAAAGGTATGGATAGTAATCCTTACATTTCCAAGGTGTCCTTTAAGCCCCATATCTTTCCTTCCTTGTCAAGACAACAAACAAAAATACATGATAGTGAAGTGGCATGGCTTTGGCTATCCCAAGGGTAACTACCTGATTTCATGGCCCTCTTTCCTGCTCTTCCCATACATTGGAACCTGATAAGGAGAGGAAAACCCTGACAGGAAAGATGGACAGAAATGTTGCCTCTAATCGGTGGTGTTGTCCTACAGGTTTTAAGTCACATAGTAAATAAAGCAAACATTTGGAGATCACAGGGACCATTCTCCTGGCCAGCATCCTTTCTGTGACAGAAACAACAAGAAGTCAAACTACAAGTTGGGTCATTTTAGACTTTTCTTATTGGCAGCTTTGCTGCCCATTTGTAATCTATTCAATCTGAAACTTGTTACCAGGTTAACAGCTTTAATTTATTTACCAAAACACTTGGCTTCCAAAATCTCATTATTATTTATTGACACATCATTGTTTAGATACAATGCCAGCATCCAAGATAGGACCATTAGCCACAGATGGATCTCCATTATTAAGGTTTGAGGAGTGTTTGTTATTTCCGATTATTTTTGTGGTCAGTTCATTTTTTTCTCATCCACTCACTCTCATCAGATGACCTGAGCTAGACAGAATAAGTCCAGGGAATAAGTGAGGGGCTCTGTAGGATATGCCAGTATACCAATTATCTGGGAGAAAAGTAGGGCACTATCTAGTTTTTTTCTGATTTCCACAGAGTAAATACAGCCACCACAACTAATTTTAAGCTACCGGTGCGAGTCAGGGCAAAGCAAGCAGACTTTACCAACACACTGTTCATTATTGGGGAAAGGCTGAATAAATGGCAGTTTACCCATCTAATGGGCACATTTGTTACACATGCTGATGTGAATCTATATTTATTTGTGTAAACTTTTTAAAAATAAGTACATGCATGGTTATTAATATAGAAAATATCTTCAGTAATTATTAAGATTTTCTTAAAATCACTAACCAATATTAGTATTTTCTAATTGTAACTTTTTTGAGACAGGGTCTCATGTACCCCAAGCTAGCCTCAAACTCACGATGTAAGTAAAAGTGACTTTGAACTTCTGATTCTTCGGCCTTCATCTACCAAGTGCTGGAATTAGAGGTGTGTGCCACCATGCCTGGTTGTATGTTGCTGGAGATTGATTTCAGGGTTTCATGCATGTTACACAAGTACTCTACCAACTGAACTACATCCCCAGCCCCATTCACTGTAATTTTTAAAGAAGTGTGTATATACACACAAGCACAGAAATAAAGCTTAATCATATATGCCAAAATATTATTAGGCCAGGTGTGGGCCCAGAACTCTGGAGTCAGAGGTCAGAGGATTGCTGTGAATTTGAGGCCAGCCTGGAAATACACAGTGAGTTCTAGGTCAACCTGGGCTAGAGTGAGACCCTGCCTCAAAAAGACCAAAAAAATTTTAATTAGTTATCAGTGTTAGTTAAATGTTAGTTAGCAGCATTATATGCAGATGATACTTTCTCCTTCTTATTATTTTAGGTCATAATTTATTTACATTGGACACATGCTACTTCTCTATTCACATATTCCTTCTCTATTCGTATACCTGTATAGTTAGCCCTCTATATCCATGGACTCTGCAATGTATATTCAACCAGCTACAAGTAAAAAAAAAAAAGAATTTAGAAAAAGCTAATGACATTATTACCAAACATGTACAGACTTACCTTTTAATTGCTGCCTAAACAGTATAGTATAACAACTATTTAAATAGCACTTACATCACATTAGATATTGTAATGTAGAGATGAAGTGAACAAGAATATACAGGAAATGTACATAAGTTCTATGCAAATTCTGCAACATAATTTTTTTTATTTCTACATCATATTAACTTGAACTCTTTGTTATTTCCTAAGCCCTCTTCTATTCTTTTATCCCTTTCTCTAGGTATGCAGCCCCCTCCCATGGGTCTTACCCCAACTTTCCTGAGTGCCACTAGAACAGGGAAAGTCACTTGTCCAGTTTTCCAGAGTCATATTAGTGACAGTACCTTGGTCATACAATTGTGCTGGCTGCTCAGATCAGGTCTGCTTACAGTAATTGTCTGCACCTCACCAGGTTATTACAGGTTAACCCTTATCAAATGAGAAATGATAGGGAAAACTGAATTTAAAGGATTTGTTAGCAGGTGGATTTGAATTATGCAGTCTGAATCATAGGACTCAAATCATTCCCACCAGTATCTGTTGAGAAATATGGGTCCCCACTCCTCTACTTAGTTTCTTAGGCTAACTGACAGCATTATTATCTTTCAATTACAGTATGATTTCAGATTTATAAGCCAATTCATCATATAATCAGAAAGTAAGAGTGCTGCCAGTTAGCTTAAGAAACTATCATAAATAATTTTGTTTGTATGAGAAAACATACTCCAGATTTCCAACTGACTTACGTAGTAATATCTGCAACATGACATGATTCACTTGTAAATTGCAGGCTGCCAATTGGGTACCAGGTGGTCTGATCTGAACAGATCACAACCTTATGCTTCTCATATGGAAATGTCTTTACAGATGTGCTATTGGGAAATGTTAATTATTGATCTTTGCTTGCCTGACCAAAAGGTCTACAGAATGCATAACCAAATCACTATTTCTCTCTCTCTCTTTCTCTCTCTCTCTCTCTCTCTCTCTCTGACTATTTTTAAATGGTTTAGAACTTACAGTTCCAGATATATTCAAGGAGAGCTCAAACAAAATCAGGAATCAATTGTTTGCACTCAGGACACATATCCAAAGAATACATGCTGAGGCAAAAGGATTGCTACAAGTCTGAGGCCAGTGTGGGCTAAAGACTTGCAGGATCTATCTCAAAAACAACATCAAATACCATTCATTGCATTTAAGTGTATTGCAGTTTCCTTTTTCTCAAGCAACAGAAGTGATTGGCATATAGTTTCCTAGTTGTAATACTCCTGTAATGCTGTTTCTCGCCCCCCCCAAGGATCCCATACTGTTTTAGTGATAGAGACGCACATATAAATGCTCATACTCTCTTTCCAGTTAAAACAACACTGAATCTAATTTAGAACCACAAGTTAAGAAATTAGAAGTTAATTCTTTTTTTTAATGCAGTGGTATTTCTAGTACCAGGTATAAGTTCTCCCCCATGGAGTGGGCCTCATGTCAAATCAGAGAGCAGTTGGTTACCTGCAAAGGCTAGTTTTGTAGGATATCTTGAAATCAGGTACGGTGATTCTACCTGAAGTATTTCTTCTGATGAGGACATTTTTCAATATCCAAGGCCTTTAGTGAGCTCATATAAATTTTTTGACTATTTTTCTACCTCTATGAAGAATGTTGCTGGGTATATTATTGGAAATATATTTAATCTGTATATTATAAAGCAATTTCTTGTACATGGTAATTACTGTAGTACACTTTCTCAACTTTCTTTTCTTTTTTCTTCCTTCTAAGCACAGCAGACTTTTTCTTAAAAATAGTAACCAACCTTTTTTTTCGGTGTGAGCAGACTGCTATTCTAATCTATGCTTAAAAATGTGTGCACTTCAGTATAAAAGCTCACCAACTCAGAAGATTATATATATGTATGTATATATGTATATACATACATACATATGTGTGTATGTTCTTTTTTTAGTCCCCTCACTGTACATGCTTCTGTGCTTGGCACATGATGTTCCCATTCATATTAGAGACTCTAAATATTCTGTTTTGATACCAGAAAAAGAGACCACAAGGAAGCAAACTGAGATAGTACAAAACTGGACAGTAGAGCAAGGCACTGTGGCACCCATCTGTACTCCAACTGACTCAAGAGTCATTCCTAGCCCAAGAGTTCAAGACTAGCCCAGGCAACATGGCAAGACCTTCATCTGAAAATCAAATAAAACTGCACAATGCAGAGTCAAGATGTTTAGCTTAGGAATAGGAAGGTTTGGGATCTAGCTTTTCTTCTGTAACTAAAGCTTTATTTCCTACAGTGAGCTGCTTTCCCTCCTCTGAGCCTTGTTCAATACCCTCATCTAGAAGAGTGACAGGATTTCCAGCCGAATTCTGGAAGAAAGCTAGCATCCTTTGGCAGCACTATAGCCAGAGGGCTATCTGCTTAACTCATCTTCCGAGCAAGAAGCTCCATTTCCCACCTGAAGGCAGGCCATCAGATTTTCTCTTGCAGGGCCAGTCACCAAAAGTTCACAATCCCTTTGTATCATAGATCAGGAGCTAAAAGGAGGCAGCTGAGAAAGTGAAGCCAGTGCTAACTCTGAGCCCAGAGGTAAAGAAGAAAACAAGAAGAGATCCCTGTCTCCATTTTGCAAAAGACCAAACTCCTAGTCACTTCTGAATCAGGACAGTGATAGGTGGAAAAATCCTATATACTCTTTTCTTCCTATTGCAGGTTATGTTGGAACAGATTGAAACTCTGGATTATTTCCAAGCCTCTGAGAAAATGATTTTGTAGTCACACTGTTTACCTGTTTCCTTCCCTGGCCAGGTGATGTTCCTTGAGGGCAAGAGCCATACATAGATGCACTAAAAGGGTTTGCTAAATGAATAACAGAGGAGCAAAGTTCCAACAAAGTGTTCCACACTCAATCTGAACAGGATATAAAGTAGCACAAAAGCTAACAAGTTGCCTGAGTCCTTTCCAGAATTTCACAGAAAAATAAACTAATGAAATTGATGAGATAAGTGTCTTTCCAACAACTGATTGATTCTTAAAATGCAATTGAGATCGACCAGTGAGTAAGTTTTAGACACACAAGCCATCTGTTTCCCCCAATGAATCCATATCACAAATATATATGTCTCATATTTTAAGTTGTGATATTTTGGAATGAAGCTAGTCATTTATGGAAGGATGTCAGCAGACTGGCTAAGAATCTAGACTTGAGTTAGAGACTCAGATTAGCCAATAGGAAGTCAATAGCCAGGCCCAGTACCTGGCCCACAACTGCTCCAATTAATTACTCCTTTCATCTAATAATTCCCAGTCCTCTTTATGTTAAAAACAGTTCAAGGAATGCTATAAATGTTTGAGATCTTTTCTGAAGCTGTGGAGTGTTCTGGATGAATCATGTTAGTCTTTCCTAATAGCAAAGGGAATCCAAGCATACATCTGATAAGCTCTGCGGCTCTTCCTCAGAGCTGCCTGACTCTTTGTCACAGCTGAAAAAAAAATTGGTCCAAGATCCCTTCTGCTGTACAGTTCAGTACACTATGGGATCTTCAACTCAGGTTTTGGAAAAGCATATATGTTTTATGTGCAATTGTGACATTATTTGTAAAATTTGTAAAATAAATAAACCATATTCTGCTAAAACACTTTCCAGTCAGTTGGTTACTCATTATTAGCAGGCTTGTTTCAATTAAGCTGTGTGTCAAGAATGATTGCTATTACATCTGATGGCTTTATGTCATGGGGGAAATAGCAGTATTTTTACTAGTCTCGTCAGATTTAACAAATAAAAGTACTAGACGTCATTTAAATCTTAAGTAGAGATACAAATACTTTCAGTACAAATACACTGCAGTGGATGAACTTGTGCCCAAGAGTTATTGGTCATTTATCTATAATTCAACTGAGCATCCTACATTTTATCTAATTACTATATTCATCTTGCAACATTCCAAATATGTGAATTTCATGACATAAGAATGTAATTTTGGCAATCAGTACTATTTCTACCACAAACATTTTTTAAAGGTTATGAGATTTCACTCTTTGTTTTAACAAATTTTAACCATATCTTTACAAATCCATGTAATACAGATTTCCTAGCATGAAGCATCATTTTATTACCAAGTCTCTAGAATTCCCAAAAAATCCATGGCTAGGTTTCCACTTCGGTTAGGTCTCTTTGAAATGAATCTCATATTGGAAACTAGAGCTTGAAGACATCCCATTGAGGGAGGCTTCTGCCAGTTCACAAAGGTCATATTTACCTGTAGTTAGTGGCATTTCCTCGTTCCTAGATAAGATACAACAAAGGGAAGTGTTCGTTCCAGGTGAGTGGGAAAGGGTGTAAGAAATAAGAAGATAACAGTGTTTGGTTCAGGTGAGAATGTATCAAGCAAACTGTTCACTCGACCACACACTCAATAGACCCAGAAAGTGGTCATAATGCTGCTATTATCACCTGTGGAAATCTTGGTCTTCTTTCATTCAGATTAATGTGGATGAAATTCTGACTGCACCAATGCATGCTGTGAGGTTGACATTTACTTAATGTTGATAAAAGCTAGTGATTTCAGCAGCATGTTCTAGCTAGATCCTCAATAGAGTTGCTGCTACCTGTGAACCCAAAACGAAAGTATTTAGGTGGACAGAAACCTCTGCTGTACTCCTCCTGCACAAGTATTAAAACTCAGACAAGCCGCAACTTTGCAGTAGCATCCAGTGCGGAGAATAACTGAGAAAGGCAAACACAAACTTGTCAGAGGACCACTTGGCAACTCCAGGTTTGTTCCTCTTCACTAGACCCCTACAACACTGCTGGTCCAAAATCTGTCTGGATATTTCTGAATAAGATTCTGCATTTTACAAAGATTTTAATCTCCCAATGTCTCCTCTGTCACTTTTGTGTGAGAGAGGGGGGACAAGAGTCAAGCAAAGTAAGTAAATACTAATAAAGGGCTTCAAGCATCTTATGTCAAAAGGCTCTATTTTTTTCTTACATGGAACACCTTTTTATCTCAAAGTGTGGTTTCGATGTGATTTTTAGGCACATGCATCTGCTCAGTGACTTTTCATGAGGCAAAGGAGATAAACAGCTCCCTTTTTCATAGCTCCTTCCTAAGGAGCTCAATTTCCCCCTCTTCTGACAAAAGTCTTTCCCAAGAGAGCCAGGTGGGAAACACCTGGCCTGTTCGACTTCATGTAATCTGCATCTTCTTAATTGGTCAAACATTTGAGTCCATGCTAATTTCATATGTTGTTATAACCATATAAATTGTGAAAATCACAGCACTTAGGAAGTGAGATGTTTCTCCCAGTTTAAATATTCCAGTTATAGGCAAAGCAGAGGACACAGTATGCAATATTACTTGTGAGGTATAAAAACTTAATAGCAGCTGGGTGTGGTGGCACATGCCTTTAGTTCCAGCATGCTGGAGACAGAGGTAGGAAGATCACTGTGAGTTTGAGGACACTTTGAGACTACACAGTGAATTTCAGATCAGCCTGGGTTAGAGGGAGACCCTACCTCAAACAAACAAACAGGTAAACAAATAAAAAACCTTAATAGCTAATGCCAAAATATAAAAGATATGCATCACGAAAATGAAGCACATATCTGGAGGTATGATTAGATTACATCTAAATGCAATTTAGAGGTAAAAAAAAAACCACCTTTGTTTTTTGTTAATAGTGCTGGGGATACAACCAGAGCCTCACACACACTGGGCACTCTACCCCTGAACTACACCCCAGACTGAGCTAATAATGCCTTTTGTAGTCTGAAGAAGTTTGTTAAACATAAGGTGTTTAAAGTTAACATTTTTAATGATAGTAATTATACAAATTATTGGGTTTAATTACAATTAATTACAATTAATTTCCATAGATGCGTTATGCCAGGCTTTGTTTATAATCCCTCTCCCAAGCTTCCCCCACACACTTTCCCCTTCCCTAAGAGTCAATATTCTGTTTTCAGGTCATAAGTTCTTAATTTATTTTTTACGCTAGTTGTTGCAAGTAGTTTTTACATATGAGAAAAAATATGATTCTTTATGTGTCTAGCTAATTTTGCTTAACATGATAATTTCCAGTTCTGTCCATTTTCCTTCAAATGACATGATTTCATTCTTTTTAATTTTTTTTTAAATTGATATCTTTATTGTCCAAAATTAGATACATTGTATTAGCAAAGAATATGTTGGTATCCCCATTTCCCTCCTCCCTGTCCCCAATCCATTGGGTATCCTTCTCGGTGGGCATACTGTATCAGTCTATGGCGTAGGGGGTTATGGATAGCACAGGAGGCAGCCAGGTTCCCCCACCCCTTTGTGTGTTGTTGCTGAGCGGGGCGATGTCTCTGGATATTCTCTCCCACCATGGCTCTCACAATCTTTCCACCCCCTCTTCCGTTCAGTTCCCTGAGTCATGGTGGGTGAGTATTAAGGCTGCTTTACTATTGAGAACTTAGGGGTCTCTGTACTTCTGCTTTAGGTTGTGTTGAAAATCATTGGTGTCTGTCTCGCTGGCTTATCCTGGGTTGACTGACTGGCTGTGGTTATAGGTCTCTTTCTTATCCCATCACTCTCTCATAGGTTTCATTTGGGGCCTATATGATAGGCCTCGGGTGGTTCATGTCTTGTTGGGATGTTAGCCATCCTCCTGTGGCTAGATAGAGTTGGAATGACCGTTGCTCTCTCACTGCCTTCTAAAAAATACAAACTTCTTTATGGCCAGTTAAAACTCCATTATGTTTATATACCATAGTTTGTAATGTGCTGATCCTATTGACAGGCATCTGTGTTGATTCTGTATCTTGATTATTATGAATAGTGCCACATTGAACACAGTTAAAATGTAAGATATATAAGTCATTGTTTTGACTATTTAGAAGCATGTAGGCACTGGAAATTAAGGTAAAAAATGGTTATCTTGTCATGGGAGGTATACAGTGAATTATTTATTTATTTGGATTTTGTAATCCAATTGATATTGACTCAAGGCAATGCACTTCAAATGACATATGTGGTACTGTGGAGATGGTTCAATGGCTGAGTGATTGTCATGCAAGCATGAGAACCCTAGTTCAACTCTCATCATCCATGTAAATAGCTACCTGTGGGCACATATGCACCTCAAAGGAACAGAGAGTGGAGGACCACTGAGGCTCACTGGTTAGCCAATCTGGTTGAAAAATATACACCAGTTCTAAGTTCAGTGAGACTCTTTCTCATGGAGACAGTGCAGAAGACACATGACATTCTCCTTTGGCCTCCACATGCATGCATGCACACCAGATATATGTATCACCACATACAAGTGTATACATTATGTAAGTATATACAGTATGCATACACATACCACATCACACATCTTATACAAAATCTATATAGGTTATATAACAATTACCACAATCACATCTGTAAGAGATGACAGATGTTTGAGTAGTATGATGATGATTTCCACATGTGTGCTGTGGCATGTGCATATCCACAATCAGACTCATGAGCATGAACACAAGTAAAAACATAACATATACACACACTCTTAATTTTCATCTCAGAAATAAGTGCAAGAAACATATAATTTAATATACTTCTATAGAATTTGCTACCAGTTTTTTTTTCTTTAAATGCTCTTTAGATTGCCTTCCTTTCCTTCTCTTCCAGATTATCAACCCTCCCCTTCTATCTTCACATTCTTTACTGATACCTAGGTTTGTACAACATGACCCTCCTCCATGGCCACAAGTGACTCATACAAGGATGGCCAGCTATCTGTAAACATGTAATTGGACCTAAGAGAAATTTGGTAGCTGAGCCTATAATCTGAATGCAGGCACTAGGAGTAGCCATCTGTTATCATTCAACCTGTGAAGCAAAAAGAATAAATAAGAATCCAGCTGACACATAGAAAGAGCAGAAACAAGAGGGCAGAGGAAGCAGAAAACTCCTGCATCTGGCCCCAGGGTATTCCTTAAATTTGGCTGCATGCATAATCCTTGGTTACTTGGGAACCCAAGTCTTTACAGAAAAAAAGTTCTGATTTCTTAAGCTAACTGCAGTTACTTACAACCAAAAAGAGTCTAAATGACTGCATAGTCAACTCTAATAGGGTTTGCTTTCAAAAGTGATAAACTCACCATAAGGCAAAACATATTTGCAGTCAAGTGTCTACAGAGGCAGGAAGGATCCTGGCATGTTTTGGTGACTAGCAGTGCTGAGTAATGAATGTTTGAGAGAATGAATAGAACTATGTGTTTCTATTGATCCGGCTTAAAATTTGGTTACAAATCAGTTAAAACCTAGTACCCATGAGTTTATGCCTACACATTTTCTAAATCATATTCACTATTAACCCACTTCTTTTGGTTAATTAGAATAGAATAGTAATTAGAAACAATGACAATGGATTCAAACTATTACATTCTAAACATGGTCTCTAAGCAGCCTCTAAACCTTAGTTTGCTCCACTATAAGATAAGGACAATAACAGTATATTCTGCAGATACTTTTAGAATTACACATGATTCATGAACTGTACATGGTGTAGAAAAAAGTGCTTAAGAAATGTCAGTGACAATTCAAATGATTGGAAGACCACTTTTAAAGAAAGATCAACATGTTCAAACTTCACTTCTATACCCTCACTTGATGTGCTGTTTTTATCATTGATTTAACTCTTCATTTTGACTTCTAGCTACAGGCAAGCATGGTGACAGTGTTTTCCTGGAGTACCTACCTGGGTACCGGCCCTTTGCCTCATATAGTCCTCTGAGGACTCTTAGATATCCAGTTGCCTTCCGGCCTCAGGTTTTAAGCTTATGTGATTCAAATGTGTCAAATCAGAAGAGCTGACACTAATAAGAATGAGTTTCTCTCCCATCACAGTGTATTCTACCCTCCTGCAAATCTAGTTTAATTGTTGCCCTTGAGGTCTGTTGCAGTCAGTTTTCTAGTTGCTGTGCAGAAAGAACCCAAACAAAAGCGACTTGGAGAGGAATGGGTTTATTTGGCTTACCCACTCGAGGGGAGACTCCATCCAGGCAGGGAAAACAATGGCATGAGCAGAGGGGTGGACATCACCTCCATCACAGCACTGGAAACAGCGGCAGGAAGGTGTGCTAAACACTGGCAAGGGAAAGCTGGTTTATAACCCTGTAAGCCCGCCCCCTACAACACAGCTCCATCGAGGTTGTAAAATCCAAACTGCCATCAGCTGAGGATCAATTACCCAGAACACATTAATTTGTTTGTGGGGGATGCCTCGCAGTGCTGTGAGCACAGCTTCATGGAAGAACTATGGACAGTGAGGTTTCGCTTATGAGGGTGAGAAAGAACTTGGTCAAGACTGTGCCAGAAGCAGTTGTGTGAGAGGCTTGCTGCGTTCTGCCTGCCTTTGTCCTGAGAACCTGTGCAGGGTTGTTTTACATAAAGATAGACTGGTGTGAGCAGATGGAGATGGCACAGAAAGAAAGATCTTGGGGTTGAAAGTGCTGCCGTTCACCTGCAATTGTTTGAGAGATGACAACCATTGAGATTGGGCCAGCTGGTCTGCATTGGAACAGCAGGAAGAATGCAGATTCTTTGAAGTAAGGGGCCTGAATGCTCTGTTCCCCCTGGATTAACAAGTTGGTAGCCCACCTGGTTCTGTGGAATGGAGATTGGTTAGAAAGAGAGGGTCATTGGATTTGCAACACAGGTTTGTTTTTGAAAAATGGCCACTGGTGTGTGAAGCAGGTGTGCTAGGTTGCCTTCATGGAGCCCAATGGAGCCATGAGGATGAACTGTGGGTTGCAATGGAGACCCAGTGAATTCCAGGACTATGAATGGGTGCCAAGGCGAGCTGCCAGTACCGGATGATGTTTTCCCGGACTGTGAGTAGCCGAGCTGGAGGGGCGGAATTTAATCTTCAAGAGACTTGTTATTGTTTAGAATAATTGAACTTGGAGTTAGAGATTGATGGTGCCTGATTGTTTTAAATCTTGTATTGGTTCAATCTGTTTTTGCTGTGCCTCATGTTTCGCAGTGAGAATGTTCTGTGCCATTATGGCTTTATTTTTGGTATCATGGCTCAGTTGAAAGCTGTGGGGACTTAAGAGTTGAGCTGAACACATTGTATTTACATCATGTATGATTATTAGTTTGTAGGGGCCGGGGCGGACTGCTCATGCCATTGTTTTCCCTGCCAGGATGGAGTCTCCCCTCGAGTCCCTAAGCCAAATAAACCCATTCCTCCACAAGCTGCTTGGTATTCTTCACTGAAGGTTTTTGCCATAGCAGGGCTGATAACAGCAGACCTCAGGTATGTAGTCTTAAGCTAATGAAGAACCATGATAGAGCATCAGGAAGTGGCTGCCCCTCACTAATAGGGCCTACCATCCAGATAATATCTTATGATGTGGTCATTACCTATATTGGCCAACTGTGTTGATCATTTGTCTTCAAGGCCCAATGGAATTGGAGTCTGGTATTCATGTGCTTCACTGTTCATTCAAAGACACGGCTTTCAGCTGTGTTTCCAGAAGGGAGAATCCACAGCTACCCACCCTCCTTCTCACAACCCTTGAAGCAAACCCTCAGTAGAAAGCCAGCTGGTAGGGTTAGCAGAGCAGAATAAGGCCAAAGAAGGGTGCAAAGCTAACTGCTCCCTATGGAGTTCAGCCTTGACCTTGGACTCATTAGCTCTGTGCTCTGACCGAGCAAAAGCAGCCCAGATGGATTTAGGAATAAGATGAAGACCCATGTCAGACAAAACAAAACTGATAAAAAAATTCACAGCTTGGTACCATTAAAATGATGGGAAGGTGTGGGGGAAGAGACATTCTGGTAAATTCTCAAATAGAAAACATCAAAGAACTTCTATAAGTGCCAGAATTTATAAACAACCATTACTACTATTATTACTATTTTCAACTAAAGGTGACAAAATCTTATTTTTTCCAAGTAGAATCAAGTTGTAGGCTTTAAAAAAATGAAACTTTTGGGTTGAGAATGTATCTCAGTTGTTAGAGTGCCAATCAAGTATATACAAAGGCCTGTGTTCGTTTGCTAGGCCCACATAAATTGGGTATGGTGATGGATGCTTATAATTTGAGTACTCAGTAGGTGGAGAGAGGAGGATGATGCTATAAAATGAGTTCAAAGTGAGCCCAGGCTACATGAGATTGTGGTGGTTTGAATTAGGTGTCCTCTATAAACTCCTGTTTCTGAATGCTAGGTCCTCAGCTGGAATTTTAGTGGCAATTTGGGAAGTAGAGCCTTACTGGAGGAGCTGTGTTATTGAAGGTAGGTTTGTAGATGTTATAGCCAGTTTCCCTTGTGAGTATTCAGAACACTCTCCTGTTATTGTTTTCCACCTGATGTTGGCCAGGAGGTGATGTCCAAGCCCTTTTTATGCCACATTTTTTCCTGCCATAATGGATCTTCCCCTCGAGTCTGTCGATTGCTTTGTGCCAGCAAAGAGAAAGTAACTGCAGCAGAGATCCTGTCTAAAAAAAATTAAAGATTTTATATATAGCTTTTGCTTTGTCCTGGAATGCTGTGTGTATGTATGGGCATGCAAGTTACATTGTGCCCACATGGAAGTCAGAGGAAAACTTTGGGGTATTGGTCTTCTCCTTCCACCTTGTTCATTAGATAGGGTCTCTCTTCTTATTGTCTTTTTGCCCTTAGAAACACCAGTCTGGTTGGCCTGTGAGCATTGGGATTTTCTTATCTCTAACTCCCATTGCCATATACACATTAGGATTACTGACATGTGCATGCTTCCCTTTCTGCCAGGCTTTGCATGAGTATTAGAGATAGGACTTGGGTTGACAAGCATGTAGATCAAGTGCCTTTGCTGACTGAGCCATTTCCCCAGCTCCCTGATACACTTTTTTTGTTTTGTTTTTTCAAAGTAGAGTCTTAGTCTAGCCCAGGCTGTCCTGGCACTCACTCTGTAGTCCTAGGGTGGGCTCAAACTCATAGTGACCCTCTTACCTTTGCATCCCAAGTGCTGGGATTAGAGGCATGCACCATCACACTGTCTCCGTGATGCACTTTTAAAGAAGAGACTCGATAGCTACTGTTCATTATACAACATAACCTATGGCATTGCATTTACACCCTAATGCTAAACACATTTAGATAATATTATATTTCATCAGCCTGAAAAATGTGGCCTGCAAATGTTAGCTTATTCTACCCCTCCAAGGATATTTTTCTTGTAAATAGTAAAAGAAAGACCTGAACTTCCGCCTTTGTTCCCCCTTGCATCACCACTCCAGCTTTTGACAGCACTATATCATTTGTCATTTAAAAAAAAGCAAACTGACTGGTAAGGGGCCAGGTGTGTTTGGGGTCTCTGAATTTGGGGTACAAGTGTGTTTGGGGATGGTGCATTCCAGGAAGGTGAGGGGCACTGCAAGCTTGGACCTTTGCTTTCTGGATACCCATGTTTTTGGGGCCTGTGCTCTGGGTCTGTAGGTTAGTTAGGGAAGTTGCAGTGCGCATCAACTCCCTGTTCGTCCACGGAGCTGGGTGAGCAGAGGCTTGGAATAGCTGTGAGCCGACAAGAGATGAGACTCTCGGGAGAACGTGGCAGTGGGCAGTTCTCGTTTATCGTATAGAGAGCAATTGTTTATATAGAGGAAAGTCAGAGGTAGAAGCATAGGAAGCAAGGAGATTGGTATGGGCAAGATCTGTGGACATCTCATGAGTTTGATTGGTAGGGGCCAGTACCCGTTGGATAACTATTTTGCATAAATTTAGGGGCCTACTTGACTCTATACATGTATACAGACATGGATTGAATGGTGATGTCAGCAGAGGAAATGTAGCCTTATTGTTTAGGCTTGTTATTGCAGCTGGGCAAAGTTAAGCTTTGAACTGCCTGCTTATCTTAGGGCACAGCTGTGGCCTGCCTGGGGGCTGGAGTGTTCAGGATTGCTAAGATTTATAGGGGCCCTCAGACTTTGCCTCAACATCCTTATAAGGAGGAGACAGTCCTAGAAGCCTATCAGACTCAGCAAAACCCTACATCCTCCATGCCCCTTTTAGCAGGGTTCCACACTGTGCACCACAGACTGGTGAGGGGCAAGGGGTATTTGGGGCCTGTGCATTCTGAGCACCACCATGTTTGGGGCTGGTACACTCCAGGCAGGTGAGGAGTGTCATGAGTTTGGGACTTGTGCTTTCTGGGCACTACTGTGTTTGGAGCCTTTGTACCCTGGGCTGGTAAGGGGAGGTTTTTGGGGTCTGTGCTTTCAGGTTGATAGCAGGTTTGAAGGGCAGGGTGTGTTTAGGGCCTGTGCACTCAAGATGTTTGGGGCTTTTACAACCTGGGCTGGTGAGAAGCTCTGTGTGTTTGGGGCTTTGTGCTTCAGGCAGGTGAAGGGTGTAGCATATTTGGGATGTGTGTGCCTACCTGGTGCTGTCCACCTCCAACCACAGCCCTAGCATAAGCCACAAGCCCAGAGAGGGTCTTTTACTTTTAACCTCCACAACCAGCACATCTGTAGATATGACATCCCACTCCAATCCAGCTCAAACCCAAAACAGAACAATCACTGAAGATCCTACAAGGAACACTATTTGCTTCCTCTGTAAGAAAATAAGTGATTAACCCTGAAATGGGTTGACCCCAATGCAAAAAGAATACAAAACAATAAGCTGAAACATCTCCACCAAGATTGCCCAATACTACAATGGAAGTCATCATGAAAATGTAAAGGAGACAACAGAAATATAATCCCCAAATGAAATCACAGTAAGCTTATTACATACACTCAATGAGAACATGACCAAGAGAATAGTTGAACTGGAAGCAAAATCAACAATCACATAAATGAAATGTAATAGAATCATCACTTACAGCACACAGTCTTCTTCAGTAGGTTAAATTTAACTGAAGAAAATCAGAAGGACCTCAAAATAGAGATGAATGAATTGAAGGTGAGCCAACAAATAAAGGATCGCAATAACCAGCTGATTAAGCTTAATAAAGATGCTCAAATGCAAGAATGAATTCCAGGAAGCATCAAGAAGATCACCTCAACCTGACATTGAAACTCAACAAAGTTATGGATATGATACATAAAATTACAACAGAAAACAGAATAAAATAGAGCTTTTAAAAGCCCTCACTAACAGAGTTGATCACTTGGATGACAAAACATCAGATCTGGAAAAAAAGACAGAAAAAAATTGAGCAGGAGACAAAAAACTTTGACAAGTTCAAAGAAACAAGCAAATAAAATAAGAGAAATGTGGGATATCATAAGACGACCAAACATCCAGATCACGGGTATACTAGAAAGGGAAGGAATCCAGGACAAAGACAGAGAGAACATATTCAACAAAATTATTGAAGAAAAAATTTCCCAATCTTGCAAGAGAGGCCCATCCAGATATAAGAAGCTCACAGAACACCAAACAGACAAGGCCAAAGAAGAAGCTCTCCAAGGCATATAATACTTAAAAATCTAAACAATTAATACAAAGAGAAGAGTGCTAAAAGCATCAAGACAGAAACAACTCATTACATACAAAGGCAATCAGATAAGTTACCTAATATTTTTCAATAGAAACCATGAAAGCCAGAAGGGCTTGGAATGGAGTACTACAAAGCCTAAAACTATGGCTTACAACCCAAACTACTATATCCAGCAAGTTTCCCTCATAACAGATAGGGCCTACAAGAGGACGAAAATGATTACCAAAACTAGAGTGATCATGAAAACATACAAAGCACCATACCCCATAAACCCTCCGATGGCATGGATTACATAAAACCTCACAGTTATAATGTTCAGTATTAAGGGACTTATTTACTCATCAAAAGACACAAGTTAACAGGGTGGATCAGAAAAATGGACACTTTCATCTGCTGCCTTCAAGAAATCCACCTCACCACTAAAGATAGACACCTCCTCAGGGTGAAAGGACAAAAAATAATAATTATCCAAGCAAAGGAAAATAAGAAACAAGCAGGTGTGGCTATATTGATATCCAACAAAATAGACTTTAAAACAAAAGTAATAAAAAAACACAAAGATGGACACTTTTTACTCATCAAGGAAATGATCCAACAAGATATATATATATGCACCACACTCAGGTGCAACACCTTATAAAGCAAAACCTACTTAATAAAAAATTTGAAAAAAAGTACTGTCATGGTTTGATTCAGGTGTCCCCCACAAACAATTGAATGTGTTCTGATAGATCGATCCTCAGCTGATGGCAGTTTGGGTTTTAAAACCTCGATGAAGCTGTGTTGTTGGGGGCAGGCTTATGGGGTTATAAGCCAGCTTCCCCTTGCCAGTGTTTGGCACACCTTCCTGCCGCTGTTTGCAGTGCTGTGGCAGAGGTGATGTCCAGCCCTC
>PVHP010033322.1:0-19752 GCA_004024765.1 Zapus hudsonius | reverse complement strand
AGGTCAGCCTGAGCTGGAGTGAGACCCTACCTTGAAAAACAAAAACAAAAGAGTGAGCCCAACAGCAATAGCAAACATTTTTCCACAAATCTACCACAGAGTGGTAAAATGAAGCCTTTTTCCTTTAACAGTCATGATCTATGTACCTACAATCTAAAAAAAAAAAAAAATTTTCAAGGTAGGGTATCTATCACTGTAACCCAAAGTGACCTGAAATTCCTACCTCTGCCTCCCAAGTGCTGGGATTAAAGGCATGTCCCATCACGCCCAGCTTTTTTTTTTTTTTACTCCAAAAATCCGTTATAAATTTTTATTTGCAAGCAGAGTGTGAATGGGTCTCTAGCCACTGCAAACCAACTCCAGATGCATGCACCACTTTGTGCATCTGGCTCTACGTGGGTACTGGGGAATCGAACCAAGATGGTTAGGCTTTGAAAGCAAGCACCTTAACCAATCAGCCATCTCTCCAGCCACTGCTGTTTATTACACAGTGACTTTGTAAAGAATAAGATAATGTTCTAATCTCTAGTCTTACCATTTTAAGCCAGAACCACCCATGTATTGGTTGGGACTTGGGACAGTCACAGAATTATGTTATCATCAGCCAACACTGGCAGAGCTGTTAGAGTCACTCTCCCCTTGTCTCTTTAGCAAGCAGGTCAGTAGATCCCCCAGAATACAAGTTGCTTATGAGTAGGAAGACTTGAGCCCATGCTTATTTTTATTTTATTTTTTTAAGTCTTAAATATATATTTATTGTCCATAATGAGTTACATTATTCAGTGGGCAAACAATGAGCCGTTATCCCCAATTCCCCAATGCCCCCCCATCCCCAATCAGCTGGATATCCTCCTCCATGGGTCATCTGGATAAGTCCTTGTGGCAGGGGACCCCGGATAGCCTAGTACTCAGCCGGGTTCTCCTGGCCTAAGTGTGTTGATACTGAGGGGTGCCATGCCTCTGGATAGTCTCCCCCACCACGGCTCTCACAATCTTTCCGCCCCTCTTCCGCTCAGTTCCCTGAGTCGTGGTGGATGAGTATTAAGGCTGCTTCCATGCTTATTTTTAATGTGCCATCGTAAGATCTTCAACAGGTCTCCCCTCTAAATAAAGCAGTTACTAACAAAGCTAAAATAAATACCAAAGAAATGGAAGGTGATCTTTCTATAGCCCCTTGGGGTCCCCTCTCACTTCAACCATGTACTTCATGAGACAAGAGCTTTGAAAAATCTCACCACCACTGCCAAAAAAAAACCCCCGTCTCACATATATATTAATAAATTTTTAAATATCCTGCCTTAACAAAAGTGCTATCTTTGCTCCAACTGACAAAACTCCCAGAGATGTGGTTTGTGCTGGGTGCCATGTTCTTATCCTAACAATTCTTCAGTGAGTGGCGGCTTTTGGTTCCCCTGGGTAACCGCATTCTAAAATTAATTCTTCTTGGGATGTGTTGCTACCTCTTGTTTCGCTAACCCTAACCCCGACACGGGCCTTCCGCTACAGTAACAAGCAGAGTTTGCAACTTCTTTTTCTAGGGTCTCAGAGCATGTGTGCCCAAGGAAGAGCACACCAAGTGTGTCGCTAACCTCTGTGCCACATTCTTTAGGGAGAGGAAGCAAAAAACATTCCTGGCGAGTCTGTCACAGAGGAACAGTTTACTGATGACGAAGGACACCTCATCACCAGAAAAGTAATCCCATTGCACGCTTCTCTTGAGTTTAAGCACGCTGCTTCGGTGCTATGATTCCCACCCCCTCTCTCTCCACACAGACAAGCCTCTGCTCTCCACTCTTGCTTCCTACAGATCACTCGGACAGTAATAAGACGGATTGTCCCGCAAGAGAGCAACCAGGATGAAGGGGTAACGTAGGGGCAGTGGCCCAGGATGAAGTAGAGGGTAGATGGTCTGTGCTCACCCTGGAAGCCTGCTAGCAGCCTGGCCTCTGCTGTGTGACAGCTTGAAGCATTTGCTGCTTTGACCAGGGTTAAATTAATATTCTTCAGCTCATTGATGGTGGGCAGTTGGTAGGAAACAGAGAAGATAGAATCCTTGACCGGCTGGGTGCCGGTGTGGGACTCTAGGGGGGCAGAAAGCTCAGCTGACAACCCTCCTAAGAGGTCAATATAGTTTCCCAGGACATTCGTAGGGAAGTCTGAATTCCATTGGTACCTGAGGAGGTTCCCTGCAGCACGCCAATATGGAAGCCATGCTTACGTGAGCATATGTTTCACCCGGTGAGTCCTGTCTCCCAAAGATGGCATGTGCTTGCTTCTCACATAAAAACAGATGCCTCGGTACACCTATGTTTTCCTAAGAAATGAGTCTAGGCTGGGAAAATGGCTCAGTGGGTTAGAGTTTTTACTAGAGAAGCAAAAAGGCCTGAGATTACCTGAGTTCACTGCCCAGCACCCACAAAAAAAACTTGATATGGCCATGGTCCTGGGTGGGGGGAGACACACGGAAATCATTGGGGTTTGTCAGTCTGACCAAATAGCACCTCTGGGTTCAGAGAGAGACTGTCTCAAGGAAACAAAGTTTCCAAAAAAGGAAAAAAGGAAAGAGAGGAACAGAACGACACCCGCTGCCCCGCACCTTCATGCCACTAGACACACAGACAAAAAATTTCCAGAACCTGATCAGAAAGTTAGGAAAGCCACTTGTGTCTCCGTCACAAATAGAGTCCAGAAGTCTTCAGGGCAAAGCGCTCTGGTTTGTGGGAAGTCGGTGTTGCTACCTTCATTGAACTAAAGAAGAAAATGGTCCCTGAGAAAGGCAGCTTTCCCATGATACTTAGTTCTTTTTTTAAATGTTTTATTTATTAATTTTCAAGCAGAGAAATACAGAGCGAGTACCAGGGCCACCACCTTGTGGGTCTGGCATATGTGGGCACTGGGGAATTGAACCCAGGGCCCTAGGCACTGGAGGCAAGTGCCTTAACTGCTGAGCCATCTCTCCAGCCCGATACTTAGTTCTTGACTAAGAAATTCCTGTCTCCCTACAACACATCGGTGGAGGTTCTGCCGGCTAACAGTCCTAGATTATGGTGAGAGTTCCGAACCTCGTACCACTGATGGGTTCTTGTATCCAGAGCACTACAAGATAGGCAGGATGCTCTGCAGCCCATGCTGACCTTGAACTTGCTGTGAATGAGCCTGAGCTCTGGTCCTCCTGTGTGCACTTCCCGGGTGTGCATCTCCATGTTGAGTGTCAGTGGTGCTGGGGATGGAGCCCAGGGCTTTGTGCATGCTTGGCCCGGACTCTTCTCTTTAATAACTTGCTAACCTGCTGAATTGTTGTAAAGTGCAGTAATGTTATTTTGAAGGTGCCCTCGCTTGCCTTGGCGACGCTAAACTGTGGTTCAAAGACAAATAGATCATCTGGACTTGGGGAAGGAAGGGAAGAGGCCAAGCGCTCTTAACCATTTTCCTTCTTGTAATCCAGCCTCCAGTGACCAGCCGAGGAACTCCTTAACCCTTCCACCATGAAATCTTAATGTGTACATTCCGTTTACAGCAGGGAGAAGGCTGCATGGTGAAGTCCAAGAAAGAGATCCGGCTTGCAGAAAAGAAGAGTCACTCCTAACAGTGCCCATCAGCCAAGGTGGGGAGTATTCCCGCATCAGCAGGGGGATGTTTCCTTAAACGAGTGGCCTGTTTCTTCCCTTTCTCTTGCTCACTGAATTCCCACCTTGAAAGCTACAACACGAACCCATTCCCTTGTTTATGAATACAGTTTGCCTGCAGCTCAGGCCGTAAACCTCCTCCTGATCAGGCTTGGAGCACACTCAGTGCCCTGTGATCTCCTGTGCACTGGCCTCCAGGCTGACTAAGAAACACAGTAGCAGGAAGACAGCCTCTTTCCCCTTCAGCTGAATAATATCTGAGCAGACAATTTGGGCCAAAGGAGAGCAACTGCCAAGTTTAAATGAAATATGTGAAATTCTGTATACTATCAACCAAACCAAAGATAAACCACTTTTGTTGAAGTTAAATGTTTCATAACCGAGCTGTGTTTACATCTCTTTGGGCACTGCTGTACTTTCCCATGTAGATATAATTAGGAATCCCAGTTGGGGTGAGAACACAATTTTGAAAAGTCCTTAGTAATCTGTGAGGGACAGCAGAAGCCTTTGCTCAGGGTCATTCACCTCTGAGCCCCATGGCCAAAGTCACAGTGGATCTGCCCACAAAGAACCCTGGCATTTGACTCCTGAGGTAGTACTTTCTCATTGCCCCTAAAGGCCCAGATTTTTTTTTGGCACAAGGTCTCATGGAGTTCATACTGGCTATGTAAGCCAAGGAGACCTTGAACTCCTGCCTCTAGGATTCCAGGCATGCACCACCATGCCTGGCTTCTATGGTACTAAAGAGTGAACCCAGGACTTCATGTATGTTAGGCCACATCCCCAGCCAGCCAGGCTGACATATGACCCCAGCTAGAAATGAATCTTTATCACTCACTCCAGAGGCTGCGTCAGAGAGAAGATGCAGGGCTGGCGGTGATCCCAGTGCTCTGCAGACTGAGGCAGGAGAATTGCAAGTTTAGGACAGGATGGGCCACATCGACCCTGTGGAGAGGGAGAGGGGACACTAAAAAGACTGCTTCAGATGCAGCTTTGGGATCGAGAGCTATGGACAGTGGTCGCAGGGTCCAGAGGGAGGCCTGCTGCTGAGCCATCGGGCGGTTTCTTGTGGAATTCAACATTTAAGCAACCCTGTAGGATGGGCCCTAAGCACTTCCCTTGTGCTTTATCATAGACTCGGGCTCCCAGTGGGAATAAACTAGAAAGTCCACTGCACCATCCAGGCCTCTCTTCTCCAACAGGTAGCCAATGTCCACAGAGGAACAGGACTGTCGTGTAGCATTCACGTATGTAGAAATGACAAGCTCGGTAAACCACACTGAGAAGTCGTCAAGGGAGAACAGTTAAGGAGCTGTAACTCCAACATGAAGCAAATTTAGTATGTCCACTGGAAAAATCAGAATTGGACTCGGCAGCTCCTCCCTTGTGTCTACCGTCTGTAAATAAACTGAGGACAACACAAAGTGCAAAACTACCATGAGTTCAAGTGAATTCAAGTGAGTGAATTCCAGGTCAGCCTGGACTAAAGTGAGACCCTACCTTGAAAAACCAAAAAAAAAAAAAAAAAGTGCAAAACAATTGCCTGGAATTCCAGGATCTAAAATGTATGCTCTGAAAAAGCTGATTTGCTAATATATAGACTCTTGAGCTGTGTGACCCCCTGCTTTCCTTTGATATAGAGCCATATTCTTCCAGATTCTAAGGGAGAAGGCCAGTGACTTTAGTATATGCCGATTTGTAGCTTCTGAAGGGATTTGATGGTTTTTTTTTGGTTTTTCGAGGTAGGGTGTCGCTCTAGCCCAGGCTGACCTGGAATTCATTATGTAGTCTCAGGGTGGCCTTGAACTCACAGCAATCCTCCTACCTCTGCCTCCCGAGTGCTGGGATTAAAGGCATGCGCCACCACGCCCGGCTTGACGTTTTGATATTCCGTCCTTCATCAAATGAGCGTTGGGACAGCCAGCTTGTAGCCTTGAATAGCTGGGGAGACAAAGGCTCAAGGAGGCCAGACGACATGTCTGGTCACACACCTGGGCCTGGTGGAGTTCCCACTCGGATACATTACTCATTCAGAAAAGAGATTCTGTCCAAAACCCTTATGTTACCTGATGGTGGTTGCCGGAACATTGTTCTAAGACTTTTCTAGAAAGAGGGCCTAAGATTTAGAAGGTCCACCCAAAATCCTACTGCCAAGAAGCAAAGGAACTTAAACTCAGGTAGAAACAATTCAGATTGAAGACTCTTTTCAGCCATTCATTACCATGCGCTGTTTTTAAATGAAATATACAAAGGCAAACAAATAAATTTTTTATACCAAGCTCAGTGAAAACACTCAGGCCTTTTTTGCCCTCCTTTAAAATAAAGCAAGACGTAATTTTCGAAGTACCCACGATTCTTACTTGGAATGCCATTAAGAAACTGATGGGTGGGGTTGTGGCAATGTGGCTTTCTCAGAGCAACACCGTGACAAAGACTCACATAGATGAAGTCTCCCGTGGGAAAATGCTGAAAGCCAGGACATGGGTTCATCCCTTCAAAGGCTCAGACACCATGGCCGGAGCTACAGCGGCAAAGGAAAGACCTTGACCCACTTAAACCTGAAGCCAGAGAGGTATCATGGGTGGTGCCAACGAGCGTGGGGAAGACCTCTCTAGCAGACCAGGGGGTGGGAGTGAAGGTCAGTGGAAAGGCTTAACTCCATTCTGTGAGGAATCAAGCCTTCAAAGGATCTTTTTAAAATCATATTAGTGATTTGAGAGAGTCAGAGAGAACGAGCAGACGCAGGGCCACCTTGTGTGTCTGACTTGATTGTCACCCAGGTGTCCGCTTCTTCTGACTAAGGAATGGAACGGCCTCAAAGTCCCAGCCAGGGCTCGACATACTTGATCAGGACCCCGGCCCTAGGGATATTTTCCCAGAATTCACTGGGAGCACTTGCTGTCTTTATCTTGGGTTTTTCTTGTCAATGGGGAACCAGAGATGGGGTCAAGTGGCTTTGACTCCGTCTTCCTGTCAGTACAGTGGAGGGCATAGAACTGTCCAGCACCTAGTAAGCCTTGAATAAAAACAAACATTGGGGCTGGATAGATGGCTCAGTGGTTAAGGCACTTGCCTTCAGTGCCTAAGGCCCGGGGTTCAATTCCCCAGGACCCACATAAGCCAGACCCACAAGGTGGTGGCCCTGGTGCATTCTCTCTCTCTCTCTCTCTGTATCTCTCTGCTTGAAAATGAATATTTTTTTAAAAGCCAGATAACAAAGTAGAGCATGTGTCTGGAGTTCCTTTGAAGTGGCAGGAGCCCCTGCTCCCATTTAAAAAACAAACAAACATTGATTGGTCCAAGTTGAACAAATGTACTCAGAATTAGGAATCATGTTTAAACTAAAGCCAGGGGTGAGGGCGCATGCCTGCAAAACTAGCACTTGGAAACTCAAGGTCAGCCTCGCCTACCTGAGACCTTGTCCCTTAAGACCACAAACCTAGACTAGTTTGATCTAGCTTTGACAAAGAAAAATGGCCTTAGCCCTGTGACTACTGTCGAGAGCCAGAAAAGGGGAGAAGGAACGCCAGGGTAAAGCGTTGGTGTGCCCAAGGGGAAGGCACAGAAGAAAGGCTGCCTTAAACCACGTCCGCATCTTTGGCGTGGACACCCCACAGGTGACCAAAGTGGTGACGGTAATGGGAACAAGCCTGAAGAATAGGGAGGGCTGAGATACGAAGCGATTCCAGAAGGAAACTCTAAGCAGGTGCGATCCCAGTTGGAAAACCATGGGCCGTCAATCCGGGCTGTGGGCCACCAGCAGGAATGGGTGTTCACTGAGAGTCTTAGAAACTCAGAATGTTCAGTGACCCTTGACCTTCATAACCAGGGTTTACCTGTGAAGGTCACCCCAGGTGAGACATTAAACTCTGAGACCAATCCTCTAGGACATACATTACTGGCTCTCAAGCTTGAGTCAACACTGGAATCTTCTGGATTTTCATTTGCTCTGTCTTTCTTCTTTCTTCCTTTCCTTCCTTTCCTTCCCTTTCTTCTTTCCTTCCTTCTTTCTTTCCTTCCTTTCCTACTTTCTTTCCTTCCTTTCCTTCCCTTCCTTCCTTTCCTTCTTTCTTTCCTTCCTTTCTTTCTTTCTTTCCTTTCCTTCTTTCTTTCCTTCCCTTCTTTCTTTCCTTCCTTTCCTTCTTTCTTTGTACTGTGCTTCATCCTAAGAAATCCTAAACAAGCCCATATGGGATCCCGGCTGCACAGTGGGACTTACTACATTTTCCCAGGCAATCCTATCGTACAACCAGGTTTGAGAAGGCGCAGGAGGAATTAAGCCCCGAGATACGCGCAGGGCTGGACTGCAGAGCCCCCCAGATGTTAAGTGGAAGATGCTCTGGGTATCAGGGGCGAAAACCTAGAGGAGGGCTCGCTTCTACCCCTGAGCATATGCCGGACCTGAAAGCCTAAGTATAAATAGATGTCAGTTCAAGGGTCAACTACCATTCGGCGCTGTTTTTCTGTATTAGCCACGAGTTAGTGTAAAATTATGAGTTTCTCCTACCTTTGGATTTTGAAAAGCAGACCAAGCCTAAAGAAAGATCGCTTCATGCGAATGTGTCTATTTCATACCCATCATCTGAACCCCAAAAGGGAGACAAAGGATTCCAAATTCTATTTTGAAAGGTCATCTGGCCAGATTCCCTTATCCCGTCCCATCAAGATGGCGCTCTTGATACAGTTTATGCAAAATGTCGATAATTTATGACAGTCTCTCAGCCAAGGTTCTCATGTTATTTGGATGACATTGGACTTGGTATATAGTCTCACTCACCAAATGGCCTTCCTGAACCCATGTGGTTGGGACCTACACACTCCACTTGCCTAAGAACAAGGGAGTCTTATCTGGGTAACTACTGTTTTAAAACAAAATAGAAACCTATCCATACATAAATGGGTATAATTAAGAGCACTTTAAAAATTATAGAAGCATACCCACTATGTCTAGAAAGATAATGTTGGCTTATATTGAAATGAGAAGGAAAAAAATCTTATTTCCTCCTCCCTACCCCCTGGTTTTTCGAGGTAGGGACTCGCTCTAGTCCAGGCTGACCTGGAATTCACTATGTAGTCTTGGGCTAGCCTTGAACTCATGGCGATCCTCCTACCTCTCCAGTGTTCTAAATACAACATTAACCTGGGAAGTTAAATGTTTATCTTTACCTCTTCTAAGAAAACAATGTTTGCTCAGTTTATAGTAATCTAACGTGTATATAAACTTAAACATCTCAAACACTGCATTTTTAAATTTTTATTTATTCATTTTCAAGTAGAGAGAGAGAGAAAATATGCACCAGGGCCACCACCTTGTGGGTCTGGCTTATGTGGGTCCTGGGGAATTGAACCCAAGGCCTTAAGCACTGGAGGCAAGTGCCTTAACCGCTGAGCCATCTCTCCAGCCCAAACACTGCATTTTTAATAGTGGTGTTGGTTAACTGAAAAATGATGTAGAAACTAAGCAGGAAAACCAGAGGGAAATTGAGAGCAAACTGCTAAGGATCCAGAACCCGGTGACATGATCACAGACCCAAGCAGCCTGGAGCCAGGAAGATCAGGAATCAGTGGTAGACATCAAGGTGCAAAAATCCTGCTCTTCAGGATCTGCTCACCCTCTGTAATGTGATCTACTCAAATGAGTCACTTTCCTTCCAGTGGAGGACTGGATACTTGGGTGTGCTTGGAGCCAAGAACATGACCCAGGGCAATTCTAAAACAGAAAAAGCCTGCTCAGCCCCATAGAGGGAGACAGAGGCAGAGCTGTTCTCCCTAGTTGACACAGACTGAGTGTCCTAGGCGATCCATCCAGAGAAAGAAGCTCGTGGGGTAAACAGCCTCAAGGGCATTAGGACACGGTTGGCCCTGGCTGAAGCCAAATTCTAGATTCTCCTGAATCTGCAAGAACTAGCTTGTGGCTTTTAGGTTAGTGAAACGGTTTTGTTTTTTTTAGACTTGGATGTTTATTTCTGTGCCATTATAGGTGGTAAATACATAAATCTTTGGGAGAAAAAAAGTTCTTATTCAGAATTTCTGTAAGGGCCTTCTTGTTTTCTGGCTGGCATTCTAGTCTGTTGGCTTTTCACCCTGGAGGAGGAGGCGGAAGGGTTTCCATAGGAAGAACCTTGTTTTACAGGGAAGGGTTCAAACCACGCACAGAAAAACCAGGGACTATATATATGCCTGGCCCAAGATTCCTAGCAACCACTTCTCATAGCTTTGACATCTTACCAATGACATGTGAGCAGCTAAGGAACCCAGAGAGTCTTTCCTGATCAGCCTCCAAGACCACAAAACCAGGAAGGACCCTGTGAAGGTCACAGGACCTCCTGTCTGAGGTCACCACCTGCAGGACCCAGAACACCCATTAGCGAGAGGAGGGCCCTAATTCTCTCTCCGAGGCCTTTCCATTGACTAGCGAGGGACTCTTAGGCAGGTTCGCTGCTAAAGGTAGCAAATCGATTAACTCTGCATGAAAACTAAAACTCTCCTCTGTCTCTCTCCCACAGGACCATGCGTTTTTACTGCCAGTATTGAGAAATTGCTGGAAGACAAATCAGCAAGAAGTCAGAGATTCACCGAGCTGGGGGTGCGTTTGCTGCTTCCACACATTAACGGCATGATTTTTTTTATGCAAAAAGACAAAAAAAAAACAAAAACAAAACCACTCCCCTTTTAATTTCGCATGAGCCGATTTACAGAGCACGGAGATCCACTTCCTCCCGGGATTGGCGCCGTGTGCAATTAGCAATGCAGTGTACATACCAGAAAGCCATGCTGTTACCCGGTGATCTCACGGAATGTGGTATCTGTCATACCTGCTGCCACACGGGACAGAAGGATCAAATCACCGAGAAACACTAAAAATTACTAAATCACAACAGCTCGCCTTATTTTTCTTGGACCCCAAACTGTCAGGGTTATAAACACTATTTGTTTCTTTTTTTAACAACATCGATAGTTTTGCTGTAAATAACACTGTATAAATTCTAACAGGGGGGAAAAAATAGAGTAAATGTTGATAAGGCCCTGCCTCTTTAAAACAACGATTCTGCAGATGCATTTGACAGAATAGGGGGTCTCAAGTGACTTCTCCCCAGCAGAGGGGAGGTGGGCTCTGGGTGGGTGGGGGCCTCTTCACTCATTCTTGTATATTAGCAATTATAATGTTTGTACATGCTAAACGGCTAGCTTGATTTTAAAAACACAAATCTTTAAAATCTGCTGCGACTTTAAATAATTCCCCAAAATGAGGAATTCTTTAGTTCTGTGGGAAAAAAAAAAATTTTTTTTTTCTTCAGAATACTAATATTTTGATGCATGGGTATCTTATTTTGATGAAATCTTTTTCAATTTTGCAAACACGACAGTATGCTGCGAAACAGAAGGTTTTTTTTTTAATCTGTCAACACAAACCCCTTCATCTATTATTTGTTGCTATTGCCAAATTTTTCATGAAACGACCTAAAATGAGAAGAAAAAAAAATTCTATACAGTAGCTGCTTTAGGGGGTGGGGGGCGCTGTTAGTGCTTAAAAGGGGGGGTGCTTGCCGCTGTAGAGGTGGACGGCCCGGTCGTGGGTATTTAAAAATGGACTGACCAGAAATCTTTTAGCTCAGTAGAGTGACAATGCGCTGTAAAAATCTCACTGTATCCTATGCTGGCTGTAAGACGTAGACACCTTTCAGTCCGCTAACCCTTTGTAACCATTCTAGCTGGCGGTGTCGTAAGTTACTAAGGCTGCTGTTTTAAAGGGCATTTTTATTTGGGTTTTGGTGAGATTCTTTAATTTGTTGATATTCACATTAAAAAAAAATCAGCACTCATTTGACACCTAGATCTAATGACATATGTATGGGGGGGGGGAGACACTGGATGACCTAGTCAATTATTTAAGCATAAAATAAATTGTGTTAAAATCTTCACCCACCTGTGCTCAGCAGTGTCCTTGTGTTAACTGACTAAAAGGTAGTCATGGAAGTCCTAACCACACTGGTCTGCCTGGGAGAGTCCCATAGGTGCCTCTGGTCACTAAAGCCATAGTTCTTAATGTTCAATTCTCCTCTGAAAACGACCCACTGTGCATGAATTCTCTGCATCTTGTGAAGAGGCCAAGCGTTAAAAGATTAAGTAGCCTTTGTCCTTAGAGAAAAGGATAAGAAGGGTCCCTTTCTGGCCAACATTACTAGATGAAGTTGCAAATCTCCTCTCAGGAAGCTACACCCTACAATTGCTTCAGCCCATAAAACATTGGCTTTGTTTGAGAGCTGACATTTGTTGCGTTTACAGGTTTCACTTGTCACTCTGGATTTCCACTTTATTTTTTTAGAGATTGAACCTCGGGCCTCACGCATGCTAAGCAGACACTCTGCCACCTTGACTAGATCCTCAGCCCTCTCTGGGCTTTTTGAGATAGGGTTGACCACACTGGCCTTGAACTTGTTGATCCTCCTGCCTCAGATTCCCGAGTGACTGGGTATCCAGTCCTGGGCCACAAGGCCCGGCTTGACATCTCTTGAAAAAAAAAAAACAAAAAACAGCTGTCAATAACAGGGACTTGCTGGGGCAAATTGTCCCTGCTGTCACCAGCCAGATGTGTGGTCCACGCAGTGTGGCAGGTACTGGAGTTTGGGGCCCATCACTACATAGCTGTCACCAGGATGGATGCCATGTTTTCATCATTATTCCAGCCACTGCCTCGTACCACAGTGACAGTTGGAACCATCACCATCTCTGAACTTGGAGCCCCTCCCTCCTCTCAACTGCATTCCATTACCAATTCAGTCCCTGGGACCACTGTATGATTTAGGTATCGTCTTCGATGGCATCAACCCCCAAAACAGAATTCCATGAATGCTTTGCGCTATTCAAGGATGCCATATTGCCTGTCCATGTAGAGGATTGCCAAGAAGGATGAATTCCTCCCGGGATGGATCTAGGACCGTGCAGAAGACACATACAGAGGACCTATTTTTTATAATCTATTTTGCATAGAGAATAAAGCTAGACCGCACGTGTGCTCTACTCTAAAGAGACGACATAACCCATGCCACTCAGGACGCCCTGAAAGGGTTAAAAATTTACATTTCCCCCAAAGCTTCTGCAAAGCCAGACCCAAAATACAGGTGCTGTGACCTCCTGGGTGACCATTAGTGGCCATTATTCCAAACTAGAAAGTCAGTACTGTTCACTTAACTAGCCAGAAAGTGGTTTTGTTTATAAGCCTGAAACTGCCTTCAGGTCGGGTGAGGTGCTAAGCTTCAATCAAGCCAGACTCCGTGAGTTTACTCGGAAGTGTCCAAAATAAGGTTTTCATTTATATATACATATATATGTCATTTATATGTGTATGCATAGACTGAATGGGACATCTGTTGTATGTTCTTAATGTAGTCTGACCTGCCAGCTCACTGAGATGTATTTAATGTTTCCTTTAACACTGCTGTAAGACAAAAATGAACTCTGACTGAAAATTCCTGATTTTTGCTACTGTTTTTCCTGATTATATTCCTACCAAATTCCCAATTTTGTTCAATTAAAAGGTACTATCACTGAATTGCCGACTGAGGGCAGTGTGTGGCTCAGGATGACTTCTAAGGGGGTCTTTTCCAGGATCCTATGCAGCAACCTCCTGTCTACTTTGGGGCCCCAACAAGGTACCATGTTCCTTATGATGTCACGTTAGGGTTGTGGGAAAATGGAAGTTTCTCTCCATGGAAATAAACACAGAAGAAATGTTGTTGCTTGCCTTGGTTATTATAAGTCCCTGCTCACGTCTGTCTCCAGGACAGGGATAGGTGGAACATCGGGAAGAAACTCACAGAGTAACTCATCATTCCTGTCTGTGTTGGAGGAACCCTGTGCTCACACCTCACACCTCATCTAGGTGAGTCTTGGTATTCTTGTTAAAGGGGCCTTGCATATGAAAGGCTATGCTATTTTCTAGCTTAGCACTGCTGAGGCACAAGTAGTTTAGAAGTAGACATTTCCAAATTTGGTATCTGAGCCTGGCCTTTGCAAATTCTTTTTGGGACTGGAGAGAGAGATGTGTCAGCGGTTAAGGAGTTTGCCTGCAAAGCCTAACATGCTGGGTTCTATTCCCAGTACCCACGTAAAGCCAGATAGATGCCCAAGGTGGTGCATATGAATAGAGTTCATTTGTAGCAGCTACAGGACCTGGTATGCCCATTCTCTCCCTGTCTCTCTCCTCTCTCTGCTTACAAATAAATAAACGTTTTTAAAACCCCTTTTAAAAAAGTTCTTAACAGGCAGAAGGCATGGGTGTCGCGTTATATATATATATATATTGTCCATAATGAGTTACATTATTTAGTGGGCAAACAATGAGTTGTTATCCCCAATTCCCCAATGCCCCCCCTCCCCATCCCCAATCAGCTGGATATCCTCCATGGGTCGTCTGGATCAGTCCTTGTGGCAGATGGTGTCATTATTGACATGAGTACCTGACTATATCCTGAAGCAAAAATACGTGAGCGTGGATCCTGAAATGCATCTTTGGTAATAAGCCAAATGTGTGTATCTATTTTTTAGGGAGGATCTCACGTAGCCCAGGTTCACCTCAAAGTCAATTTGTTACCATGGATGACCTTGAACTTTTTTTTGCATGTGTGTGGTATGCATGCATGTGTACACATGAGTGTCCATGAACGTACATGCACGTTCTAAGCTAGAAGTGGATGTCAGGTGTCTTCCTCAATGACTATTTCCTGAGGCAGGGTCTCTCCCGTGAGCCCAGATCTTACTGATTCAGGTAGAACAGTCAGCTTACCTCAGGAATCCCCTGTCTCCACAATGCAAAACTCACGGTCTTGTAATGCCAGGCAAGCACTCTGCCCACTGAGCTCACAGCCACCCCTCCTGGTTAATAGAATTAAATGTGACGGTCCAAACTAGAAAAGGGTAGCATTGTTTCTGCCCCGCACAACCCTTACGTCTGTGCACAGCTAGGTGAGCCGGCAGCAAAGACGTGGTCCTTCCATCCCTTGGTGCCATGTCTGGCAGGCCTCCCTGGGCATCCTCACGAGTTCACATGAACATGCCAAGATGCTTTGAAGAGGAACACCGAGCCGTGGAGGCACACCAGAAGCAAGAACTGCTGGGACCTTGTCTTTAGGACCACCAGGGGACTCCAGGGGGCAAGGGAGGGGGGGAGAAGTTATCTCCTTGCCTAATCTCCCTCCAAAATCTTTAATTACCAGTTTTCTGCTGTCTTGCTCAAGCAATGGTATAATTCGGAGAATCGGATGGGATGCCGACTTTCTAAAGATGTCTGAGATTTACCACCCGGTCCTCAGGTGAGACCGTGCAGTTCCCAGGACAGGGACTTTGTCTCATCCTAGAAGCACCCACCGATTCTGCTGTTACTTGTGGTGCACTGGGGTCTGGAAATGCCAAGTGGAAAATTCCTGATATAAGCAATTCCTGAGCTTCAAGCAACTTAACACAGCAGATGATCGGGACTGTTATAGGATTATTAATCTCCTAACGGTGCCTAATTTATAACTGGTAGGTACGTACAGAAAGATGGTAGCATCTATACAGTCCAGTACTTGACTGTTTCGGGGATCCACTGGGGGTCTTGGACAAGCAGGGGATACCACACGTAAAATAGCATCCGACATCTTAGAAGTATAAAAATATTCGCTGAGTACATGGATCAATGCATCAACAAATACCGGTGGCCACAGAATAGCCCTGGGAAATGTTCCTCTTGGGTATCATCGTCCTTAGACCCAACCACGTCGGAAACCACAGGAAGGCATGGCTTTTGATTCTAATGACTTACAAACCAAGGACTAACGTGGTACTGTCCTTGGCTGGCCCTGGCCAGCAGTATGATCTCCTTATTAGCCAAAAAGTCAAAAAATAATTGGGTTTCGGCTGAATACTAGGTTATCCATGGTCCCCTGCCCCAAGGACTGATGCAGACGGCCCACGAAGGAGGATATCTAGCTGACTGGGGATGGGGAGGGGGAGCAATGAGGAATTGGGGATAACAACTCATTGTTTGCCCACTAAATAATGTAATTCATTATGGACAATAAAAAAAAAATAATTGGGTTTGAGACAACCTCACAGTGACACTACAGAAGTGGGCGTGGCTGTAATCCTCATCCTTCCCACTGACCATTGAGCAACCAGGCCACCAAGTGAACATCCATCCTGAGCCCTGATTTCTGTAAAAGTGGCAGCCTAGCTGTCTTCACCTCTGGGAAGGCCCGGAGGGTCCAAAAAGTCTATCCTGGACTCCCTCAGGCCGCACTCAGCCTACAGAGACATTTCGCCTACATGAAAGTTTAAATTGACAAATGTTTTTCAAAGTTCAGGGGATTTTATATGAAAATTTGGATCCTGAGTGCTCCTTAAAGTCTGAACAGAGGACAGGGTTGTTTCTGGAATTCTCTACGGCAGTGCCTAGCAGGAGCAGAAGCCTGGCGTGTGTTTGGCATCACGATTCCTCTTGCCTCCCTTTGAGATTCCTGCCAAAACCCAACCGTTTGTTCAAGTTTTCAATATCTATTCGATATGGACAGAGGAAAGGCACGATTGGGAAATGGATAGCATCCTGCCGAAACCCCCTTTTGACAGCATCTCACTCGTCCTCCCAGGACGGAATGAAGAGACAAGATTCTGAGAACAGCTGACCCCGAGGCTCTGCAAGCTGACTCCGCGGCTCTGCAAGCCCAGCCACCCACCCTGCACCCAGCTCAGTCCCCTAGCGCATGCTCAGTGCTTGCTTGTCCAGACACAGGTGCAGCCATTCCCCCGCCTACAACCTTCAAAGTGAGAATAACAGCCTCTGTGGAACTTCGAGGGCTCCTTGAGAAACAGCTCCTAGAACACGGGGCTCGTGGAAACCAAGGCTCCACAGCCCACTCAAGCGGATGGAGAGGAGAGCCCGGTGGTCACCCAACATATCTGCTCCATTTTCCTACCAAGCCATAATTGAGATGAGGACCTAAGACAGCATTTCAATAGAAAACTTTAAAACACTCCTTAAACACATAACCGAGCCCAACAAGAGAAGGCCCAGCTAATTCCAAAATGCCAGGTTCTGGGTCCGTGGGTTAGTTAGGGAGTTGCAGGGCGCATCAACTCCCTGTTCGCCCACGGGGCTGGGTGAGCAAAGGCTTGGAATAGCTGTGAGCCGACGAGAGATGAGACTCTCGGGAGAACGCGGCAGTGGGCAGTTCTCATTTTATTGTATAGATAGCAGTTGTTTATATAGAGAAAAGCCAGTGGTAGAAGCATAGGAAGCAAGATCTGTGAGCATCTCATGAGTTTGATTGGTAGGGGCCAGTATTCTTTGGATACCTATTTTGCATAGATAAATTGAGGGGTCTACGTGACTCTATACATGTATATGGACATGTATAGAATGGTGATGTCAGCAGAGGAAATATAACCTTATTGTTTAGGTTTATTATTGCAGCTGGACTAAGTTTAGGCCTTGAGCTGCCTGCTTATCTCAGGGCACAGCTGTGGCCTGCCTGGGGGCTGGAGTGTCCAGGATTCTGCTAAGATTTATCGGGGTCCTCGGGCTTTGCCTCAACTTCCTTATCAGAAGGAGACAGTCCCAGAAGCCTGCCAGACTCAGCAAAACCCTACATCCTCCATGCCCCTTAGCAGGGTCCCACACCAGGTGAAACTAGTTCAAACACTGAACTCCATCTATGAAGCCCCACATATTTATGACTCTTTTCCAAAACCTCCCCCAGCAGATACCAGTCCACACTGGTAAATCGGGTAAGCCAGGTGAATGCCCCACAACTCAGCACTCAAATCTCTGGGCTAACAAGCTTTCCTGGGGTCTCCTTGCTCTTTAAGAACAAGGAAGACCGGGCTGCTCACAGCCCAGGAGCAGAGCAGGACACACAGCTGTGTAAACTACTCGGCTTCTAGGGTCCAGGACAGGCTTGTTCTCCATACCGCAGTGTAGGGCTAACCGCTCAGCCAGGGGCACACTTCACCTGTGGGCAGCCAGCCCGTGTGTGTCCAGTGAAGAACTAAGCTGATGGTATCATGGCCTGGCTCTCCTTCTCTGCTGTTGGCATTGGTGTGTCCGCCCAGTAAAGAGGAGGTTCAGGGGATACAGTGCTTGCCTTGCAAGTGTGAGGGCAGGAGCCTTGTTGGTTAAGTTTTGTTGTCAACTTGACCTGTTTAGTCATCTTGGTTGGGTCTCTGAGGATGTTCACAGAAAGGCAGCCTCTCAGTAGAGGGCAGGATGTAAGGAAGCTCAGGAAAGCTAGAAACAAACATCCCTTCCTGCGAGGGCAGTGCAGAAAGGAAATTCCAGAGACTTAGAGAGTCAGCAAGTCTGGGGAAGGGTTGCAAGACCTGCTCTAAGGCCAGATAAAAGGAAATCTCTCTCTACCCTTGCCTTCTTGCCTGCCTGGCAGCAGGTGATGGTCATGTATCACTTTGCTGGCATTAGAACCAAGTTTCCTCAGCCTTCCAGGACTGAAGCCCAACAGCTCCCCAGGTAGCCTTCAGACCTTCAGTGCTGGATTGGGACTGCTGAGGCCTCCAGCCAAGTGGACTGAGCGGCCACCAGTTCCTTGACTCTCGGGCTTGCAGACTGCTGTTGTGGGACTGCTGTCAGCTGATGCAATAAATCTCCTTTTTACTACAATTCATTCTGTTGGTTTTGTTCCTCTTGAGAACCCTGATAATACAGGAGCTCAGATTCCCTTCATCTTCGTAAGTGCTGGGGAGGGGGGGGGGAGGTAGTCTACCTGTAAGGCCAGGGGTGGGAGCAGAGAAGGGGATAGGGATCTTTGGAGTAAGCCAAATTGGCAGGCTCTGGGTTTGATTGAGAGACCCTGCTTTAACAAAACCGATTAATCCAGGAAGATCGTCAGTGTCAACCTCTGGCTTCCACACATATGTGTACATGCAGATATGAACACTGTACATTTGCATACACACACACACACACCAAAGCAAAGGGGATCTAAGGAAAAGTGTGCAAAACCTTTTCCCTTTTCAGGACAGACGACTCAAGGAAATCAAACTTTGCAAGCGCAGTGGTGATCTGTAACAGTGGGTTGTAAGCTGTGCTTCTGGTTAATGATGAAACAGACATTTCTGTTTCCAGAGGGCACAGTCAACACATTCTCAGGGTCTATGGGGACCAGGTAGGTAACCACACAGGGGGTTGTGGAAAGCTGAACTCTAGGTCAACAGTGGCTGCCTCTCCTGGAGGATGGACTGGATTCCCCAGCCAGCTTGACCGTTTCCACTTTGACCATGAACTAGTGTCGGACGAGGAAACAGGAGCCAGCAGCCCTGGGCATGCCTCCTTTCCTTCTACTTCCACAAGAAAGATGCTTCAGAGACCAGTTCCAGTCTGGGGCAACGGTGAGCCACAGCCATAGACATGTGAACAAGAAATGAACTTTTTCGTAAGCCACAGAGACGTGCCCTGCGTTGGTGACTGACTTCAGCATAGCCCAGGATCCCAACTAAGTCCGGTCTCAGGTGTGAATGGAATGGAGAATATTGGGTTGGCACCAGACTCTTCTACTGGCGCTGTCTTGTAAGAACACAAGCCTAATTCTACCACAGGTTTGAGTTTTGAAAATCTTGGCAACTGCTTTCTGGCTTTCAGGTTCCATGGTGCATATGTACCCCTTCCCCTTCTCTCTCCTCCTTCCTCTCACTTCTCTTGTTCTCTCTGTTCTCTCCCTGTATATGCCGATCCCTACTCTCTCTCTTTCTCTTTTTCTCTCTCTCTCTCCTCTCTTTCACCTATTACAAGAAAATCTTAATCAAGGGCTGAAGAGATGGCTTAGCGGTTAAGGCATTTGCATGCAATGCTGAAGGACCTGAGTTCGAGTCCCCAGGGCCCATGTAAAGCCAGATGCACAAGAGGGCGCATGTGTCTGGAGTTCATTTGCAGTGGCTGGAGGCCCTGTTGTGCCCATTCTCTCTGTCTGCCTCTCTCTCTCTCATAGCCAAACCCACAAGGTGGTGGCCCTGGTTCTCTCTCTCTCTCTCTCTCTCTCTCTGTGTGTCTGTCTGCTTGAAAATGAATGAATAAAATATTTTTAAAAAATCTTAATCAAATGTTGATCAAACTAATGCTTTTTTTTTTTTTTTTTTTTTT
>PVHP010033321.1:0-19734 GCA_004024765.1 Zapus hudsonius | reverse complement strand
CTACAGAAGCCCCACAGTCCTTTTATATAACAGGTTATATATACTCTTATCCTCTCTTATCCCCTCGCCCCTGCTCCCCTTTTCCCAGAGGGCCCTCCTCAGTGGGGCTATGGTATTCACTGTGGGGTCATGAAGGCCTCAGTCAGTCTCTATGGGGTGTGAGGGACCATGCCTGAGGTATTCCTACCCACTCTGTGGCTCTTACTATCTTTCCACCATCTCTTTTGCAATGTTCCCTGAGCCATGCTGTTGGCAGTCTAATTTAGTGTTGAGTTCTTTGTAGCCTCTGGATTTCTGCTCCTTGAAACTGGTTGTCAGACTAGCATTAAGAGCAATATTCGTGTCGCCACTTCCTCTGCAATTTCTCCTGGGCCATGGCAGATATGGTAGAGGTGTCATGTCTCATGGTGGGCAGTTGGTATCTTCTTGTCTTATTGATGGATATTAGTTCTTCTTCATTTTCTTTGCCATCTATAAAATAAAGCAGATTTCCCAACCAAGAGTGAGAGCAGCTTGGGTTAAACGGAGTTTGTTATTTGAGAGACTTTTTAAAAAAATATTTTATTTATTAATTTTTCAGGCAGAGAGATACACAGAGAGAGAGAGAGAGAGAGAGAGAGAGAGAGAGAGAAAGAGAGAGAGAGAGAGAGAGCACCAGGGCCACCACCTTGTGGTTCTGGCTTATGTGGATCCTGGGGAATTGAACCAGGGGCCTTAGGCACTGGAGGCAAGTGCCTTAACTTCTGAGCCGTCTCTCCAGCCCTTTGAGAGATTTTTATAGTGTTCAAGACCACTCTTCTTCAGAGAGCAGTGGGGGCTTCTTTCTGAAGTCCGAGTTTCCAGACCATGGGATTCTTTTTTTTTTTAATCTTAAATATATATTTATTGTCCATAATGAGTTACATTATTCAGTGGGCAAACAATGAGTTGTTATCCCCACAGACATGGGATTCTGACTTGGTTTCCATTACCAGATATGAGTTCTCTTCCACTGAGCAGGCCTCATGTCCAGAGAACAGTTGGTTACACACAGAGGCTGCATGCCACTATCACTATTGTACAAATGTATGCTTCTTATCCGGCTGATTGATTTCATAGTCTGCAGGGTCCCCTGCTTATTTGTATATTTAATAGATTTTTCCTTGCCTTTTTTTTTTTTTGGTTTTTCAAGGTTAGGGTCTAGCTCTAATGAGTAACTAGAATTTTAAATACACGAATATTAATGTAATCGTAGCAGTCTTTTGCCCTTTTTAAAGGAAGAGCCTTTAAAGCATTGATTTTCAATAGAACATGTCTGGTCTAAGGAAGTTTTACCTTCCCAGAACAGGTATCTAAGAAGACATAGGACTTCTGTAAATGCCCTGCCTTCTGGGGAAAGCACCAAGTCCTTTAAATTCAGTACTCTTTGTTTTCTTCTGAATTACCCCTGACCGTGAATTCCCACTCTCAAATACACACCACAGTCACCATAATCATTTCTTCTCTTGTCCCTTTTCTTCTTCCTCCCCTCCCTCCCTTTTCTCTCTTTTCCCTCTCTCCCTCCCTTCCTTCTTTTCCTCCCTCCCTCCTTCCTTCTTTCCTTCCCTTCCTTTCTTCCCCTCCTCTCATCCCTCCCTTCCTTCCTCCCTCCCTCCCTCCTCACACAGGGTCTCTTATAGCCTAGGTTGGCCCTGAACTTTTTGATACTCCTGCCTATACTTCCTGAATGCTAGGGCCTTGTGCGTGCTAGGCAAGCATTCTACAAACTGAGCTACATCCCCAGCTCCCTAGTCCATCTTTTTCTATTTTAACGTTCAACTGAGTTTATTTGGCATGTCTGAAATGTTTCAGAAAACACACTATAAAGTAAATCTCTATGTGTGAGCATTTAGAATGAAAGTGTCAGTAAACTGTCCCTTCTTTTTCCCAGTCATCTGATGAAGTAGTGCAGATCACCGACCATTTGCACTGCATTCAGCAACCTCCCACCTACCTTTTGCTCCATATACTAAGCCTAGGAATGCAGGACAGAGACCTTTAGGTGTCTCCAGGGGCATGTCCAGTGGTTCTTGCCAGTAAAATGAGGAGAACATGGCTCTTCTCTTCCTTCCTTTTTTCTTTGCACCTCTCTTCCCAGTGGAGAAGGAACAGCAGGAGGTAGCAAGAAAGACACTAAAGAGAAGGAGAAAGAGAAAAATAGGTTTGACAATAAAGAAGGAACAGCTAGGTATGTGTTCTCTCATTTAACCTCAAAATTGCCCAGTTTTCATTTTGACCAACTTACAGATATGAAAACTGAGGCTGAGCAAGTTTGCTCACAGGCCTGGGTTTGACCCACATCCTTTCCAAGAGCCTGGTGAAAGGTGAGGAGGGGGTCTAATATTGGTTAGTCAGTCAGGTGGATCCTAGTCACTGAAGGCTGACCTGTAAGCCACTACTAGAGTACAGTGGGGAAAAGCATGTTGACCTTGGATCTGACCTGATCATACCTTCATAATGGAATAATCCAAGAAGGTTCTCTAATATTCTCTAATGTTCCTCTGCCTCAGTTAAGTGGTTAAGAATTTACTTCCCTCACAGATCAATTCTGAAGATTGGTGTAATCAGTATTGTCTTTAGCAGTAACTGCTGTTACTGCTGGGACTAATTAAAACACCCTTTGACAGGAGCTGGAACATTTGTGCCACACACCGATATTTCTTGAATGGGCAACTTTTCTTCTACATCTTTCTGCCTCTTACTTGCTGTTTTATGACATTGCTCAGACTCAAAAGGCTGAATTATAGTAACTTTCACTGAACATGGTTAGCATTGGGAATCTGTAGACATTTAAATTAGCTCTCTTATGAGCAAATATCCGCAGATATGCAAGAGCATGAGCTCCCTGATGACTGTTGTAGAATAGATAAATCTGTATCCTTAACATCCCAGCATAGGGCTTTGTGAAGAAGTGCATCTTGAGGTGTCTGAAGGCTGCCAGGAGGAAGGGCAGGCCGACGGATGGTAAACACTATGTCCCCCACCTTGCTTTCTGCATTCTCTTCCCTGTCACTGCCTTTTGAATATCAGGAAGTGTTAAGTTACCTTCTGGCCTCAGATGCCCTTCAACCACCCACCGCAGAGACTCCAGAATACCATTTTCTCCTCCATATGAGGCAACACAGGCTTTGAACTTTGAAACAGCTTCACTCGTGACTTACCACATGACTTTGGCAACTTCATTTACCTTTGTCTTACTTTCTTCACCTGTAAGATGCAGGTAATGGGATTTTTCTTAAACTTGAGTAATATATGGAATTCTTAAAGAAAGATACATCCTTCTGAATTTAGTTCATTGTTGAGCCTCAGTGTTTCCCAAAATTATTTATTATTTTACTTGCCTACATACAAATGGAAAGCTTTAGCTATAATATTCTATAATGTATGGCTATAAATTCCTTTTTTATATAACAAAGAAAATTACAGATTAAATAAACTAAAACTATATAGCATTAATAAAATATTAATTATAGGCTGAGAAGATTGTTCACAGGTTAAAGGCACTTGCTTCAAAGCCTGACTACTGAGGTTCATTTCCCCAGTACCCGTGTAAAAGCCACATGTACAAAGTGGCTCATGCATTTGGAGTTCATTTCCAGTGGCCCAAGGCCCTGGTGCACCCATACACATTCATATTCTCTCTCTCTCTCTCTCTCTCTCTCTCTCTCTCTCTCTCTCTCTCTCTCTCTCTCAAATAAATTTAAAATAAAACAGATTTACAGATTTACAGATTTATTTATTTATTTATTGGTTTTTCGAGGTAGGGTCTCACTCTAGTCCAGGCTGGCCTCAAATTCATGGTGAACCTCCTACCTCTGCTTGCCAAGTACTGGGATTAAAGGTATGTATCACCTCACCCAGCAAATTTTAAGCTTTTAAAAAATATTTTTCTTGTCGGGCGTGGTGGCACACACCTTTAATCCCAGCATTCGGGAGACAGAGGTGGGAGGATCACCATGAGTTCAAGGCCAGCCTGAGACTATAGAGTGAATCCCAGGTCAGCCTGGACTAGAGTGAGACCTACCTCGAAAAACCAAAATAAATAAATAAATAAATAAAAATATTTTTCTTACATTTATTTGAGTATGGGTGTGACAGCCTCTTGCCACTGCAAATGAATTTCAGATGCATGCTTCACTTTGTACATCTGTGTCTTCATGTGAGTATTGGAGAATCAAACCCAGGCCACAGGCTTTGCAGGCAAGCACATTTAATGGCTGAGCCATCTCCCCAGACCCAAATTAATAGCTTTAATGTTAATGTTTTGCTGAAAATAAATTGATGGTGTTGGGTTTAATGAGTGTTAAATGTTTTACTTGTTAACTTGAATCTTTTGACTTCCATTTTTATGGATACATGATACCATATTTTTGTTTTAAACAATGAATGTACTTTTAATTGCCAGTACATTATTTTAATAAGCCAATTGATTTATAATGTATCTCCACCAAAATGTAAACATTCTCTACTAGAAAAGTCTTCTTTGAACCATTTGCCCCATCATATTCCTGCTATCATAATTTATTCATATTGGTTAGCTGAGGACTTTCCTTGTTTTAAAATTGAAACCTAAGCTAGGTATGGTTACTATAGCAGACATCTTTAATCCCAACACTTGAAAGGCTGAGGGAGGCTCACCATGAGTTCGAGGCCAGCCTTAGCTACAGAGTGAGTTCCAGGTCAGTCTTGGCTAGAGTGAGATCTTGCCTCAAAAAACCCCAAATAGGCAAAAATTGTTAAAACTAAAACCTTATATCCAGAGCAGAACCATTCCACTCCCCTATCATGCTCCTTCACACTTCTAGAAAACCAGGATAGGTGGGCTCTTTCTCCTTTTCTGCTCTTGTTAATTGATCTACCCACAGGTGGGCTCTCTGCCTGACTGATACTTGTACACAGTGTAACTTGAGCACCAAAGAGCACAAATTTTTCATAGGCCATCAAGCCTGCTTCAATTAAGAACTTTTGCCCACTGAGTTCTCCCACCATTTTTCTGTTTAACTGTTTTTGTATATAGCATGCAGTGATACCATTTGACTTTTACCATCTATTAGTGATGTTATATAACTTTAGCTGCTGGAACATATAATTCCCAAATCTCACCAGTTTATCCCACTGGTTTAACAAACTTTTAAGCAAAGGGCCAGATAATAAATGTTTTAGGCTTGCATGTGTCATATGGTTTCTGTAACTCATCACTGCCCTTGTAGTGTAAGAAGATTCATATGCAATACAGAGGCAGTGGGTGTGGGCTAGATTTGCTCATCAGCCTCTGGCTTATTCCAGAAGGTTTATTTCTTCTCACTTCTATCTGATGAGAGCCAGGTGGCTCTCCTGGAAATTTCTTCTCTAAGCAATGACTCAGATTCCTCCAGCTGCACTGGAGAAGGGAAGCCTGGAACTATAACTGGGAGTGGCCTACAGCCTATACATATCGTTTATATACTCTGTACATGGTGGCATTATATTGATGGTGTTATATGTATAAATTTCCTCTTAGTTCAGTGACAATCATATATAGAGAGGTCTCCATCTACATATATAATTTCGAGGTATTATATATGCATATACATATATACATATAATTTTTTTTGCATGTGTATATATGGAGTGCCTGCATATGTACATGCATGTTCAAATGTGTGTGTGTTAGTTCATGGAAGCCAGAGGTCAACATTGGGTGTCCTCTTCAGAAACAACCTTATTTTTTGAGACAAAGTCTCCTACTTAACCTAGAGCTTACCCATTCACCTAGGTTAACTATCCAGCAAGCACTTGGGATCTTCCTATCTCCACTTCCCCATTGCTGAGATCATAGGAATACATCACCATGCCTAGGATATTTATGGGTACCAGGGATCCAAATTCATGTCTCTATGCCTGTGTGACTGTCACTTTATCCACTGAGCCATCTCCCCAGCCCCTATATATGATTTTCATTAAACTAGATTCAAATGTTTAAATTTTGTACCTTAGCCTGTAATATATATGAGTGAACTCCTGCAGGGGGTGGGGGTGGGCTTTTGAACCTCAGGAAATGCTGCTGTAAGGATTAATACTGGCTCAAATCTAGTATATAGGAAGTTACATAGTTGTCCTTATTTCTGACAGTGATTTATCAGTCTGAATAATCTACACAAAAATATAAATAGAGTTTCCTTTGAAGTTTTTACTGCATAATTGGTATTTATCTTTTATTGAAAAATGAGAAAATAGATCTAGGGAGATGGCTCAGCAGTTAGAGGTACTTGTTTGCAAAGCCTGTCGGCCTGGATTCAGTTCCCCAGTACCCACGTAAAGCCAGATACATAAAGTGGTGCATGCATCTGGAGTTTGTTTGCAGCAGCAAGAGGCCCTGGTGTGTTCATTCATTCATTCTCATTCTCTCTCCCTCTCCTTTCTTTTCCCCCTATCTTCCTCTCTTCCTCTCCTTCTCCCTTGCAAATAAATGAGTAAATTTTTTTAAATGAGAAATTAGATCTTTGTTTCTTCATGCAAATTAAAATTTTATGGCTAGGTATAAAGCTCAGAGGTAGAGCACTTGCCTAGCATGTGTGTGGCTCTGGGTTCAATCCCCCACTACCACAAAAGGGAGGGATGGAAGGGAAGAAAGGAGAAAGACTTAATTTCTCTTTATTCTTTCATGCAAACAGTATGAATCCTATTAATACTTTTTGGGGGGTGTGAATGTGTGCTGTTAATTTGGGTGTGGGTCATATAGATCCTTGACTGTCACTTCATTTGAGGGAGGCAGAGCTTCACTGTTCACCAAGCCAACTGGCCCACAAGCTTCCAGGTAATTCTCTTGTCTCTGCCTCCCTTCTTGTCCGAGGCACAACTGGGATTGCAGATCCCCCTACAGGGTCTGGCTTTTATGTGGCACTGAAGATCTGAACTCAAGATACTCGTGTTTGTACAGCAAGTGCTTTTTCCACTGAGCCCTTGTCAATACACTTTATTAGTAATTTTTCTGTCCTGATCAGGTAGAAATGAGAAGAAAATTAACATACTGGAAGAAACCAGAAGTAGGTAATAATAAAATAGGCTTCATTTATTTTTGAAAAATTAAAACAAATCCCTAAATGGGGGGGGGGATGTGAAAAAGAAGGTAGAATTGTATGTCTTTTGAGTTCCTAAGTCAGCCTAGATCTAGCCTTCCCTTCCAAGTCCCTCAGGCCTCAGGAAAGCCCTTGGACATATAGTTGTTGTGTGATGATGGCACCTGCTAATGGAAACCACCTGCTTACCAAATCCAGAAGTATTTTTCTAAGCTGCCCATTGTTCTTGATTGATTTTGGACAGAACAAACATATATAAACAGGAATCCCTGAGTTGCTAATGCTGTGACTACTTTGAACTTAATCATTGAAGATGGTTTGGCATCAGGAGTGTGTTAGGGAGAAATAGATAAAAAGAATGGGAGGGTTTTGATTGGCCCCCAAAGCTGACTTTTAGAAGTGCTCAACCTCTAAAGAAGCAACCCTTGCTAAGAGTGACTAATCAAGGCTGCTGACCTCTAGAGATATGGTTGAACAAGAGAAGGACCTGCCTTGTCTATCTGTTCCTCCCATCTCCCAATACTGTGTTAATGCAGCCAGATTTTGTGAAATGAAATTGAGTTCGTTCACAAATGGCAATGACAAAAGCATCTGTGATGATGTTGTGTATATCACATTGTTTCAAACCAGATTCCTGTGGGTGAGGAAGAAGGGCTGGCTTTTCGGAAAGAACAGCTGAAGCCAATAAAATGGTCAGAAGTCCTCTAGTTCAGATAAACATCAATAAGAACACTTAAACTGTATTCTTATGTATGTGTTGTTCTTAACATGTTTAATAGTAAGTGAACATAGAACTGCAAGCAAATGGAATCCAACTTGGATTGTGCTGTTGGGGGGGGGGGGGAGCTTTCGGGCAGAGGGTGGAAGCTCTTGGCACCAGAAGCTGGGCTGCCCGAAGCAGCATAGCCCAAAGGTTCCCACAGACTGCCTTGGCTTTTCTTGGTTCTAGCAATAGAGAAAGTTGAGCAGCTTCTTAGAGGCATGCATAGGATTCATTGCACCTTCCTATATAGGGCTTTTCAAAAGGTTCTCTACCTTCTTGATGATATCTCCAAAATATACCCCAAGTGACCAGATCTTTATTAAAAAGGTTATCATTAGCTTGAAGCCTCTTTTTTTCTTAAGTGGTATTGCCATGTAGTCTATAAAATGAGAAGTGGAGAAGCAAAGGACCATATATGTACTCTTACTCAGTTTCATGCTTTTAAGCCAACATCTCATTCTTTTTAAAATATTTTTTTATTTATGAGAGAAAGAGAGAAGCAGATAAAGAGAGAAAGAATGGGCATGCCAAGGTCCCTAGCCTCTGCAAAGAACTACAGGCGCATGCGCCACCTTGTTCATCTGGCTTTGCATGGGTACTGGGGAATTGAATCCATGTCCTTAGGCTTTCCAGGCAAGTGCCTTAACAACTGAGCCATCATCTTTATAAGAGATTTATCTTGAAAATATGTAGCTACCTCAGAGAGATGTAGTTACCTCAGGTCACACAGTTTGGTAAATGGCAGATCTAAAATAGAATGTAGACTTTGCAAGCAAGCCTGACAGTCTGGATATAAATTACCCCGTATTGTTTGCTCAAGTCATAGAGGACCAACTGTGTGTTGTCTCTTTCTGGTCTGTTGTATTAGCAAACATTCCCTTGTCCAGATTGTCCTTGTGTATGGAAACATAACATATGCAGCCTGTTTAATTTTGTATTTGTAAATCTGACTTGATTTCCTTTTTGGCAATGGCTTCTGTCTGGGGAAAAGAAAAGATTTTTTTTCTTTGTGTCTTTTCAAAGTGACAGAAATATTGGAGCAAGTAATAAAGATGGAAGGCATTAATTACATACTTAGAAGAAATTAAAGTTCAGACTAACCAAATATATATGTTTTGCTCCCTGGAATGTCTGTGTTGAAAGCATGCCAGGATATGCATTGTTTGAACAATAACACACATTTTAGGATAACCATTATTTTGCTTCAATATCCAAAAATTATACCAGATTGTTGCTTAATTACTGTGTCTCCTAAAAGTTTTAGGATTCACATTTCTGACATTCATGTGATTTGTTGGGCAATACACCCCCTTTGGCCATGTTTAGTTACTCTGTCTCATTTTGATTTCCTCTGTTCTCCCTCAGCTTGTGCTGGAGTCTGTCAGCTGCTGCTATGTACATGTCAGGCCTAGTGACTTGTAATGTTTATTAATACAATGTCAGTCTTGCTGTTGAAAAAACTGTGATGCTGTTCAGAAGGCTGCAGTAGAACCAAGCGTTTGATTTCCAGGTCCTGTCTGTACTGCGTGGTGAATACATTCTCACATGTTATGCAGTTCACTGACCTGACAGTTATGGAACCCCACCTGGGACCCCATTTCAGCAGGACATATTTGAACAGAAACAGTTTGAAAAACTTTACACACTTAAACTCCTGCCAAGGCAAACTGTTAGCCACTTGAGTTTGTTATAAATACCCAGTGGCAGTGGTTGGAAGTAGCCCACGGTGTGTTTTATATTCTGAACTGAATGTGAATGTCTTTGCGGTTATATAGAGTAGTAAATAATTGAGTTTGATTAGGGAGAGGGACCTCATTATCCCCCACCTGTGCCCAGCTGGAAGGGGAGGGTCGAAATGAAGCCATTAGCTGTCTCTCTTACTGGCATCTCAAAGAGCTCAAATACATCTGTGTCTTATTTTCTTTTCTGGCACAATCAGTCGAGCAAGCTAAGCAGGCATGACCAGATTTGGCAAGTCCCAAGGACTCTGGCAAAGATATACAAGGAGAAGGCGGAGGGCAGGCATTTTGGCTTCTCACTGCCCATTAGTCTAGCGAGTTATGTTTTTTTGGAAAATGTCTGTTTTTAAAAAAGAGTACTTTGTCCAATGTCAAACATCACATACTCACACAATTGCTTTGATCTTTTTTTAAAAAAAATTAGTCAACGCAAGGTGAAACAAACTGTGGCATCTACATTACTATGGACTTTCTTTATGGATAAAGTAATACCCATGGGATTGACTTTAAAGCAGGTATTTGATAGACTTTAAAGCAGGTATTTGACAGTTACTATAAGACTTTCTCTTGCTCATATATTTTCAATTTCTACCTGAACATGCTGGGAAATGAGCACACATGGAAGTGAGATTGGAACATGTTTGGAACCAGAATATGTGTCATCATTGCTCTAGTGTGAACTGCTTAGGACCAGAGAACTGAGCACTGCCCTGGATACCCTTCTCTCACCTCTAAAAATTGAGACTGTTACTTGTGAAACCATGTCATTCTCCAAGGTCTTTCAAAAAGGATCTTATAGGTCCTATTAGTCTGAAAGCTGGGTCATGCATAATCTTACTGAATTTGTTGCAGTGAGTATTGAACTTTTCCACAGTGATTCCCATATGTGGAATGTGCTCTCCTCTCTGGAAGTCTCTTCTTTCTTTGAGTCTCTCAGCTTTCCTTTTGAGCTGAGAGGAATTAAAAACACAGGCTTTAGAATCTGACAGACCTAGGGTCAAACTGTGGCTCTTCCACGACTTGTTACTAGTTCTGTATTGTACTAAACTTAGTGTGTAACTCCAGAAAGGTATCTTAACATGAACAGACCTCAAGTTCCTCTGTTAGAACATAGGAACAATTAGATTATACGTGGATGCCACTATGCAAAGCCTAATGACCCAAATTCAATTCCCCAGTACCCATATAAGCCATATGCAAAAAGTGGTGCATGCATTTGAAGTTTATTTGCAGTGGCTAGAGGCCCTGGTGTGCCCATACTATCTACTGCTTATAAATAAATAAAAGATTATTTTAAAACTCCCAGAGAAAGAGAGAGCACGCATACTGTGAACTGTTTTCAGAGAGAGTAAACCTAAGAAGTAGATGTGCTCCAGCTCAGCCTCACTCAATGCCTTAACTGCTGAGCAATCTCCAGCCATGTTTTAAAGTATTTTTATTTATTTATTTGCAAGGAGAGAGAGAGAGAGAGAGAGAGAGAGAGAGAGAGAGAGAGAGAATATGCATATGAGCACACCAGGGCCTCTTGCTGCCACGAATTCCAGATGTATGTGCCCCTTTAATTTACACTCCTGTGCATACATGTGTACATGTTGTATGAATGCACCGAGGCCTCTTGGTTGCTGCACACACACTCCAGACACATGGCCACGTTTGTGTCTGGTTTTATATGGACACTGGGGAAATCAAACCCAAACCAGCAGACATTGTAAGCAAATGCCTTTAACTGCTGAGCCATCTCCCCAGCCCTCTCAAGAATTTTCAACTCTTGTACCATAGGCTTCACTGCTAACAGTGCCCATATGCTTTCACCAAGCCCAGCAAATCATACAAATAAATGCCTGTGTGTTACCAGTTATATGTATATGTATATGTACCCCAAAAGTCAGCAATCTTTATAAGAGTCAAGACAGAGAGGAACTGTGTGAGGTTTCTTCTTTTGGGGTGATGACTTGGGTAAAAGGAAGCACTAGGAAATACTTTTACTATTTGCAAACCAACCCCAGTGCCAGCTATCTGGCATTCATTATGTATTTTACCCTCATGACAACTCTGAAGCCGAGGCTGTCCATGTGAAGACAATATTGTAGTCAGCCATGGGACCAGGACTTCAGTCACTGGGTGTGTGACTCCAGCCCATGTGAGTTCCTCTCCAGTATGCTGTCTTCCCATTGAGTCCCTGTCCCATTTCTGTCTGTGAGGATCTATATCCTTGCTTCCTGTGTGTCTCCCATCACATTTTATTTACTACTTAGCAAAATGCTCATTGTATGGGCTACTGCTGGTATCAGAATTCTTTATTGGAACTCACTGGTTAAAGGCACTTGCTTGCAAGCCTGCTGAGCTGAGTTCAGTCGTATGTAGTACCCATGTAAAGCTGGATGTAAAGTAGTACACAAAAATGTGCCTATGGCTATAGGAGGCAGAACCAGGAGAATCTGGGAGTGTGCAAGAATAGTGACAGAGTAAAAGAGGTCTTTCTCAACAAGAATGTGGGAGGAGAAGAGAAACCCCTGAGGTTGTCTTCTGCCCTCCACACATGCACATGTTACATATGTACCCATATACCACATCATACATACACATATACACACACATCAAAACTCAGTGATAAATCAGATATGGTCAGACATGCCTATGATCCCCGACTTGGAGGGCTGAAGCAGAAAGGCTGCAAGTTCCATGTTATCTGGGCTACATAGCAAGACCCTGTCTCAAAAATAAATAAATAAATAAAGTAAGCAAGCAAGCAAGCCTCTGTGGTAACTGAGTGGCTTTGCACCTGCTCAGAGCCAAATCCCTCAAGTGAGTAATCTCTTCTTAAAATGCCTGTGCATTTTTCAGTGGTTTGCAGACTTGACAGGACCTAGCTTTGAATTGACTGAAGCACTCCTGGCAGCACTTAGTCAGCTCCTTGACATGGAGTTTCATCCTGGACCAGCACAGGCAGCCCATGGAGCTGCAAGAAGGCAGCTGTCTGTCTGGTGCCCCTGAAATGCTCTGCCCTGGGAGAAGCCAGCTGCCCCCACAGACACTGCTGCATCTGTGTGTGACCTGCCTGTCCATCCTGACCCAAAACAAAACAGCCCATGCCTTTCACAGCCTGAAGGAGGGAGGCAGGACTAAGTAGCAGGCGTTTCCCACAAGTACATTGTCTTCACAGTTGAAGACCCAATGCCCTCTGTGGAATAAGAGCAGGTTTTAAAGATATATCACAATAGACTTTCTAGAAAGCCCATAAAATTCCCTGGATGTAAAGAAATGAGGCATAAAACCCAGAATGTTTGGAAGTCAAGCTGAAAATTGTGGTAGCAAGTCTCCATTTCCATTTATTAAGTGGGAGCATAACTTAACAGTTACACCTAGATGGATGCTGAGAACCACCTATGTTCTGTATTTTTAAGCTTTAGAAACCAAACACACATGTATCACTCAGAAACCAAAAAAGACCCAAACAAAGACCTAAAGTTGGCATTTGTCTGGAGAGAAAGGAGTGGAGTGTAGGCCTGACCCAAGGAAACTTTCACTAGGTCTGCTTGAGTGTGCAGTACTCAGGGCAGAGCCACGCTCTCCTTTTAATGTGCACATTTTTTTCAGAAATGGAGCCCCAGTGTAAGATACTACACACTCATGAAGGCACATTCCAAGTGCAGTGTGTGCCCCTTCCCTTTGCCGTTGTTTTCATTTTCCTCTCATGAACCTTGCTACCCTGGCTTCAGCACGGAGGCTGTAAAGGAAGATGGAGAGCCGAGTTACCTCAGAATGATCACTATCGTTAACATTCACGGGTGGTTCACTTATCATTCCTGACTGCACAGACATGGCAGCCGCTCGGAAGCGTCCGCAGGTGTAGCATGGTGATACATATTACATCGTGCCACAATGGATTTATGTATTCTGTAACAAAAGAAAAGTGTAATGAAAAAATACAGAAGGTAATCCTTTATTCCTCCACCACACAATTTATCAGTAATGCCTGTGGATGATAAGTGCCAGGGATTTCCTCTGCCTGCTTTAACCTTGTCACCCAGGTACATTTTGGTAAAATGACGAAAAAATACAGACTGGGGATTTTCCTCTGCTCAAACATCTCTTAAAAGGACACTTTTAATTTATGAAAGTGAGTCCACATGCAAGGCTTCCTCTCAAGCTTTTAGTCTGCCTTTTACTGGAAAAGATGAGCATAGTGGCTTGGAATAATGCTATTAGCGGCCCCAGATCAGAAGGGAATGTAGGCCTTTTATAAGCAGACTCAGATCTGCAGTAGTTCAGGAAGAGCCCAAGTAGATAGGAACTTATGAAATCTAGGCCAGCACTAGTTTGTGACTACCCAAGGGCTTGTGTTCTCTTTCTGCTCTAATCTTCCATCCCTCAACATATTGTCACAGATGGAGCACATACTGACTTCTGAGGAGAGAGCTGGGGAAGGCAAATCTGAGCGTGGTTGATTGGCATTTGTTCCAAACACACACTGGCCTAGTGCCAAAGCAAATACCCCCAAGTTTTTAAATGCACAAGGTACTTTACATATCAGTACTCTTGCCAAAGTATCACTTACTGCATCTCTCCCTAAATATAGTTTCCTTAGAAAAGAGCTATTTCTTATTTTTGCTTTGATCAGTAAAATAAACTTTTAAAGATTGTTCTGGGATGGGGTCCAGCTTTGAGGTAAAGAATGGTCAGGGCTCAGGCATGATTCAGTAACAGAGTGTTCAGTAAAATTAGCTTGACAGTTCTCAGGCCTGCTGTTCGATAGCAAGAACTTTACCAAGTTAAAATGGATGATTGTGCTGGCCAGAACAGCATCGGCTTTTGCTTTTTAACAAATGGAATGTCAAGGATTAAACAGCAAGCCGTATGGTGAGGTGGGATGTGGAGATATCTCTGTATTTCAGAAGCAAATTAGGTTCTGAGATCAGCCCCTCGCCCCTGTGGACAACCAACCACCTGAATGGGTCTAACCTGAGCTTCAGGCCCCATCACTGCCTGTCTTGTTGTTGGGAAGCATTTTCAGGGCTTGGCTTTTCTTTCAGATTTGTTGTCAATATGAAGTTCTGCCATGTTTATTTCCCTTTGAGATTCTTATGGAGAAATGGGAATGTGACCAAACTCCTTGTAGCAGTACCCATGTTCCGTAGTTGGAAACTTGGGTCTATTTTGTTACATGAGCTGCTTGGAATTGGCCTGTTTTGTTCCAGTGCCCAAACATAGTGGGTAGTATTGTGGTACTTGCAAATGCAATTAACAATCTTGGTGAAATTCTTTCACATCAGGAAATGGGCTGCTATTTTTAACATACTTATTTCTTGATCTTTAACTATCTTTTCCTATCTAGATTAATCTTCCCCAACTCAACTTGACTAGCAGTGTTAGTCTTTTGTCTTATAGTTGTTTTTGCTTAAACTAATTTTGTTTGACTTTTTAGTACTAAATAGATGTATTAAAAGATGGGTGAACGGATAGGTAAATGGATGAAAGATGTTTCTCCATCTAAATATTTGTCTTTGGATTACCTTTCCCTTTTCACCCTTGACATTTTCCCTCTGGGGTATCATCAGCCTATTATGATGTTAGTTTCTGCCTACAGTGACATCTACTGACATAAACCAAGTTTATCAATTGTCAATCCTTGCTGCAGAATTTGGTTTGAGAGCCAACACTAGAAATCCATGCTATGTACTAATCCACACAGGCTGGTTAGGTTCAGTTTGAAATAAATTAGAAAAATCTTCCCTAACCCCCTTACTTGTGTTTGTACTCAATTTCCCCACATATATATAAAAAGTAGATTTTTCCACCCAATTCTTAAATAATGCTATACATTTACTTTAAAGCTTTCTAAAACACAGTAGAGGTTGTAATATCTCTGTGATATTAGATGTTGGTGATGATTTCACATTTGTCTTTTCCCACAGAAATGCTGCTCATGGATTTTCCCTTATTCAGGTGGACAACACCAAGGTCACCATGAAGGAAATCTTGCTAAAGGCAGTGAAGCGAAGAAAAGGATCTCAGAAAATTTCAGGTGGGATAGTTAAATTATACCCTGGCAATGGAAGCTTAACCCTTAGTTTAAACCGCTGTGTATGTTTGATGACTGGATACATCTTTTAGATATCAAATTGGGTACATTTTTTAGATATGCTAGAAAATTGGTTAACATGTTTATAAAAGAAACAAATATAATTTCTAAGCTTTCCCTGGGCCTCAGAAGAGACTGAGTCAGTGGCATATGTGAAGAGAATATGTTCATATCAATTATGAACATTCCATCATTAATAATTGTTAAGTTACAACAGAGCTACTTGTGCTAATAATAAGTAAATGTAAAATTGTCTTAAAATTCAAATCAAGGGGCTAGGATTGTAGCTTAGTGCCAGAGTGCTTGCCTAGCATATCCATGGCCCTGGGTTCTACCCCCAACACACACACACACACACACACACACACACACAAAAGAACCAAAATCTTAAACTTAAATTGCTGCTTGTAGTTTCATGTTTTCACACAATTTCCCACAGGGGTGTGTATATATATACACATTAGTATTTAGAATATGGGAAAAAGAAAAGGAAAAAAATACTCATTTAAATCAAATGAGGACAACCTTTAAAAGGAGCTTTTACAAAGATAAAGCACTTGGTGTGCACAAATAGCTATTGCTCTCTTAATTCCTCATCCCCCAGCTTTTTGCATAAAACATGCTTATGCTATTAACTATGATATTTAAAAGATATAGAACAAAAATATTACAGTACTGAGAAATAATTATTTTAAAAACTAACTCAAAGATTTCTCATGTCACAGACTATTCCAATACAAATCAAGTGTGTATGACAAGCAAATATCTTAGCTTTGTAGTAAAGAGATTTCTGAAACACCTTTGATTTCACCTTTTGGAAAAGGTTTAAAAAAAACATTGCTCAGGTTAAAGAAAATAGTTTTGTGCTCTTTTTAAGGGGAGGTATATAATCTGTTCCAGATTTAATTAGCTATCTACAGATGAAAGCTGAAGTTTTAATAAAAGTTAGAAGAGATAACACAGTGAAGGACACGGATGAGCTGTCTCAAGGCCATATTCCAGGGGAACGATAAGGGCTGTAAAAAATGGCAGAGGAGAGCAATTGAATGGAGCAATGAAAATCTGATTCTCATAAAAAAGAGAGAGAGAGAGAGATGCTGGTAGGGACGGTTGTAGATGAGACCTGCTAGCGTCTGCAAGCAATTTGGATGCTTGCCAGGAGTCATTGTTCACCCTCGGCTGTGGCGGCTCCGTCCAGATGTGCCAACTGCACGTTTTGGCTTTTGCCAGCTGACTGCGCCGTTTGATAACCAGCTCTCTGGATGCCCATCACTGGCCGCAGAGATAGAATTAAATGATGATGATCTTCCCACAAGTTGGGAGAGGAAACAATGCATATAAATCTTGATTTCATCTCAGCATGAGAAGTCTTTATCCATCATCACTCATAATGAACAAGTCGTTAGCTGGGATGAATGGTGTTCTGGTTTTTCCAAACACCTCTTTTGTTCATTTTTTGGGTGACTTTTATCTATTGCATGGGGTCAAACCTCTTTGCATTTAGGGGATGATTGAGGAGGCATAGCCTCTCCTTCCCAGGGGAGAGTAGATGTTTGGGGTTCCAGGTGCCAATCTAATAGCTTTAAATAGCTTCAGATACTCAAAAGATATTTTTAAAACATTCACCCTTTAGGATCTGCATTCTTTTCTCTTGTTTTATCCCAACTTTTTTTACATTATTGTTTATTTTGTGATACAGTTCTTTATATTCTAAGAAGGCATTATTTTGAATTGTCTAAGAAGGAAGTTGAAGTTTTTTTTGACCTTTTAAATAGAAATTCTTCTGTCACTGATTTTTTTTTTTTAAGACTACAAAACCCCTAAGAACTTGCTGGGATACAGCTGAGCCAGTGTCTTTCCTTCTGTCTGTAGCCATCTCTGTCCATTCATGTGTTTATCTATGCTTGTCCCTAGTGACCACATTTATCATTCACATATTTTTTTTTATGTTCACCTTTGTGTGCACATTCCTGCCATTCCCATCAGAGTCTTTGCCACATCTTTGGCAGAGGCTTAGGACTTGTTATCCAAATTACAGTGATCGCATTATTTATTCCTTCTTATATTAGTAAAGCCAGTTGAGATTGATACATTTACATAAATTACTGTCCATTTTCTTAATCCAAAAAGCCTTCTTAAAAAGGGAAGCTAGCTCTTACAATTGCTGTAAAAGTCTGGTTTCATGAAATAGAGGAACTTTGGCACATAGTTGCATAAGGGTAGCAGGACATAGATAGGCTCATTTTGTGATTTTGAACTTTGTGCTGGGGAATGGGCTTCTTTTGGAAGGTGATTAATGAAAAGAGAAAAAGAGGAGCACAGTACATTTACTTTAAAAAATTAAAATTTTGACGCTCACAACTCTCAGATGCTTTTTAGATGCTTTTAACTTTTATTAAGCTTTTTTCTTTTTCTTTTTCTTTTTTTTTTACATAGGAACTTGGTCATGAACATGGTGGGAAGAGATGTCTGGTTAGAGACACTCATCCTCTACCTTCTGAACATCTGACCCAGTGACCCACTCTGGTTTTGCATGATGTATCAGTGTGCCCCTAGTTCAGGGCTACAGTGCTCAACCCTCTCATCCTCAACCTGATGAAGTGTGGAACCTCACTTGTCTCTTTCCTACTGTTATTGAACTCAAATGAGAAAAGGGGAGATAACTCTTAAAATTTAGCGCCATGGGAAGGCAGTAATTCTCATACTGTGTGTTCACTAGAGGCTATTATACCAGAGCAAGATTTCAGAAACCCTTTGATAGGCTAACCGTGCACTTTTTTTCTTACCCCTCTGAACCTTCCACTTCTCTCATCCTTTTTCTAGCCTGACCACACAGCTCTTCATTTAGTAATAACAGCAAGTAGAAGATTTTAATTATTTCCACTAAGTCAAGATATGGACTTAATGACAATCCTGATATTGAACACTGTTATCCTTCTCTCTGGCATACCTCAGTTTTCATTTGTTTAAAAGAAATCAGAAAGTAAGTTTTTGAGCAAAAATTCTCCTTTGTGTAAGTAAATATCTTTATCAGTGAAAACCTTTAGGGTTTTAAAATAGTTTTTGCTTCTTAGGATAGAATATCACAATCACTTGTAACTAATCTAAAATTGACTTGCACATTTTTTATTGTTAATCAAGTCATAACTATTTGTGAACACTGTAGGGTTTTCTCCTATTTGTATTCATGTACTTAACTGTAGTAATCTTTTCACAGAGTCTCTTCTAAGGCCAATTTTTAAAGCCTATTATTAAATGTCTCGTTAAAGTCTCTCTCTAGCTTCCCACTTTGTTACTGGCCTACTTGACATTTAGAATCTACTAGCACTGGCAGAAAGTCCACACTGTTGAGTAAAGTAGAGAAAATGGAGAACCCCATTTTAGAAGAATTAGTTGAAACTTTTTTTTAAACTAATTTAACAATTGGGTGGGTGTGTTTTTGTGAAGATAAGTCTGTCAGGCACCTGGGTTTAGCCAATAAAATATACTAACCTATTACTTACTGCCTAAAGGCCTTACTTAGTCCATCAATTTCTTTCTCTGTCAGGATCATCCTCAAGATCAGCACCTTTTGAATTCCTTAGTATTTTTTTTTATTGTCATTATTGCTTTAAAATACTATTACCCACCAGCTGGTAGAGATATTGCTGAGAAACAGAGGTAGATCAGTTTTCAGTTTTCACACAACACAGGAATACAGGTGCCTTTTAATCTACAAAAGAGAGAAGACCTTAAAGTGAGATTTACCAAGTAGAATAGATTTTTGCATAGTCCTGATTCAATATTTATTCTCATTATAAAATTGGATTTTTCAGTGTTACCAGTACTGGAAGGTTGAACAGAAACATTGTAACTTTTCCTTATTCCCAATCATTCTTACCTTGGAATGAAAGGCAAATTTTTACTAGTTTGAAGATCCTTTTTAAAAGTTTTTTTCCTACAGTGTTAATAATATACTCTGTGACATTCATTCCTACTCGTCTCTTATAAAATTTCACCTAGAACTTGAGAAAGGAGCTTAACTTTGTCAGGTAAACTCCCTTCCTCTCTCCCCTCCCTTCCCCTCCCTTCCCC
>PVHP010033320.1:0-19789 GCA_004024765.1 Zapus hudsonius | reverse complement strand
TAGCTCCTCCTGGACCTCAGTCCCTGACTGAAGCTGCTAATAAATAAACTAGCTTTCTCTTATTCTGTCTCAATAATAAGGTGTCCGGGACATGCTTAAGATATTTAGGGTTTACCCTGGAGATGCAAATCTGAACATTTTCCTTAGCCATGGACCACCTCAGCAGATTGGGATTCTGATAACACTAAAAGAAGTAGTCAGCATGAACTCCATAGATTGATTTATTCAACCATTTTTTTCTAATATTCTATGTTTATAAAGGAGAAACAAAGCCTCATCTATATGGATATATATGACAGTCCAATGATATAAAGAGTCACAAGGAATAATTACAAAGAGGTGATTTCAAAAGGAAAAGAGTAGTTTGTATTTCGTTTTCCTATTAGTCTTTCATGGCTTCCATTAACAAAACACCAAATGCTAAGTGGGCTACATGGTGAATAGGTATTTTCTCATAGTTATGGAGGGTAAAATAGTTCAAGTTTTTAGTTGATTCAGTCTTTCCAAATGGATTCCATGTAGCTCATTTTTCTCCCTGTCTCCACATGGCCTTTCCTCAGAGTGTGTGTGAAGAAAATGAGAAATTAGAAGTCCACGCGGATGCTTCTTCTCATTGTAACACTAATAATGTAGGATTATGGTCTGGTCTCACTCTTATCTCCTCTCATTAATCTTGAATATCTTATTTTAGGCCCTTTTTCTAAATGCCATCAAGTTCAACTTAGAGCTTTCAGCTGTAAATGTTGAGAAGGCATCATTCTGTTCATTGAATTCAAGATTGGTTTTGAGACACAGTGTGATGTTTAGAAAATTTAACATGTCAATTTTCTGTTCTGTGAAGTAGGGATGCTGACAATTGTCAGTGGAGTGGGAAGGGGCGTGTAAGAAGAAAATTTGGTATCCATTAGGCTTTACTGATATGTTTGATTGGTTTTTATGTATATACTGTGACTCTAGGTTGAAGAAATTTATCTTACTTGGTGCAGTTCTATGAATTGAGGGGTAAGTCACAATTTGTTGCTCCTGATTTATGAATTGATGCTTATTCAGTGACTTGAAGGCTAGAGTGAGAAACGAAGGTACTTGGGAGGTAGAGATAGTACTTTTTGCTTTCTGACTAAGGAAAAGCAGAGATTTGAAATAAACATTAACTAGTATAAAAATTAGTCACTTACACAATATAGTATGATTATATTCTAAATCCTTTCTCAGTATTCCAGAACAAAGTGGTTGGTTAAAAGTGTTGTGTTTGTTTACTTTTGGTATAAGTTAATGTTTGTTAAAAATTTATATATTTGAATACCAAATTAGAAAGAGACAACAGGACAAGAACTAAAGAAAAAAATGTTCAGAAAACAGCAAAGTTTGATTGAGAACACAGGGTGTTTATGAACATTTGCATATTAGATGTGTCAGTTGCTGTGGCTGAAAATTTGCCAAGAAGACCATGATTTGAAGATGAAAGCCCTTCAAGTTTCACAAGATAGAAAAAAAAATATGAAACATGTTCTTAGCCTTATGTTTCTATTGGTTCAACCCCAAGGAAAATGTGCATGAAGGTTTCTGTGCTGGGATGAGATGAGTTTAAGAAAATCGCCAAGGGGATAAGTGCTGGAGAAGCAAACCCTCATCATAATGGATACCATTACAATTTAGTAATAGGGCCTTTTATCTGTAACTAAACCCAAGTCTGAGACCTGTCCTTAGGGATAGAGCATATCAAAGGAGTTCATGAATAGACCATTCTACACACATAAAGAATGAATAAGAGCAACTCTATGTAGTGATTGATACACATATTTATTTTATTTACCATTATGCATATTTGACACAATGTGTTTGGTATTTTGTTCATATACATCTTATTTAAAATTGTGTATATTTGACACATGCTTTCAGCTACAGTCCTAACTGAGAATATCAAATGAAAGAGAACTTTTGACTTTTGTTTCATGAAAAATCTTGAGGTAGATATAATTAGCTCTCTGTTAAAGATGAGAAAATTGACATTCAGATAACTTATGATATTCATCCAAAATTACAGGATACAAACTTTGAAAGACTAGAAAAGAGTTCTGCCTTCTTAGTTCCACCCTCATTTCTTTTCCTAATGGCAGAAATATGGTGAGTAATACAATAAGTCTTTGCAGTCAGATACAAGTACTGTGGGCTTGAGTATAACAGTGAACACTTTTGCTATTTTAGCCCACTGATAATGGGACTGTTTCTTCCTTGACAAAAAATAAAAATAAACACAAATCTCTCCCAATGAAGCTTACCTTCTATGTATTGTCTATCTATCTATCTATCTATCTATCTATCTATCTATCTATCTATCTATCATCTATCTATCTATCTATCTATCTATCTATCTATCTATCTATCTATTATGTATCATCTATATATCTGGCCAGCTTTGTGATAACAATGTGGAATAAAGGATAGCAGAAACATTTTTATTTTATATTAGATGCAAATTTCTCAAGGCATGAATCTATAATGTACAAGCAAAATCCAACTTCTTAGCTACAAATTTTGCACCATCTTCTAGTATGATGATATCAGAAAGCTTGGAAAAGCTATAGAAATGGGGGATTTATATTTGTCTTCTTTTGGATGCCAAAAGGTGCTCTTGCCTATATTTTCCTTGGCTCTGAACTTCTCCATTAGCTTCAGATGAGTCTTGTGACCTTCCCTTTGCATTTAGTCTTCATTGGACACACTACTTTTTCTTTTGTCATGAGTATTAAACATGTCCTTCTTCCCCTCTTGTTCTAATTGCCATTCCCATAACATCAAGCTTTGAGAGAGGTTTAGGGGAAAGATTAAAGCCTGTTCCTAGGATTACAAGCAGAGAAAGTTTAGATGGCTTCTCAATCCTCTGTGGGCTTTAAAAACATTTACTGGCCCAATCAATGCTCATTTTCTCTTGCCTTCTTCCTACTCTGTGAGAAGTTTTCTAGGATTGTAGTGAAATCCTTGTAACTTACAAATTTAACTGTGCCTTTTTTCTTTCTTCTGCTCCAAGTATTTATTAATCATGGGAAGTGTAAGACAAGGCTGGTGTTACCTTCACTAAATTTTTATCTAGTCTGAAGCACAGGCAGGTATGACAGGAAAATGCTGTTGTGGTCACCTTTCTAGTTGCTGCACAGAAAGAACCCAAACAAAAGTGGCTTGTGGAGGAATGGGTTTATTTGGCTTACGGACCCAAGGGGAGACTCCATCCTGGCAGGGAAAATGATGGCATGAGCAGAGGGGTGGACATCACCTCCGCCACAGCACTGCAAAAAATGGCAGAAAGGTGTGCCAAACACTGGCAAGGGGAAGCTGGCTTATAACCCCCATAAACTCACCCCCAACAACACAGCTCCATCAAGTTTGTAAAACCCAAACTGCCATCAGCTAAGGATCTGTTAATCAGAACACATTCATTTGTTTGTGGGGGACACCTGGATCAAACTATGACAAATGCCATCTAAACAATTTAAAAATTTTAAAAGCCCATAAATTCACAAGTTTTTTCTTATCTTGCAGAAGAGCTGTTCACCTTAGGTAAGACCATGTTCATATATGGTATCCCAGAATAAGATAATCACAAAGATGGAAAATATAGTTTCATATTACTACAATTATTTTGATTTCAAATTAGATAAAAACTCCATTTCCTATGTCTTTCATGCACATTTCTCTTCACATTTCTGGGTAAGGTTTCCTTGTCAGTCAGGAAGTATAGCATATAGGCCCCACCACTATTGATGACTGAGACATATTTTACTATTACCCAATAATCAGCTGCAACACACTTATTTTTAATACTTATTAAATTTAAGATGTTGATATAATCTGGATTAATTGAATAATAGCCGCCTAGGTTAGGCTTGAACATGTAAATGTTACCAGCACCTTCCAAGTCAACCTATGTTAAACATTTTTGAAAAACTTTATGATTAGAGTCTGCCAATTTTGTTTCACTTGCAAGAACTGTTCAGATACGAATATGTATAACTGAAGATTATTTCTTAAGAAAATGAGAAAGTCCTCAATGTGTATTCATCCATTTACAAAGGCCTGTGGGATTTATTTATGCTCTAAATAGTTCTAAAGATAACTGTGTTACATCTGAAATAAATTTAATTTTATTGGAAAATGTCCTATACCATGTCAGTTTGAGGATATTTAAGAAGATGAAAATCTGGTTTGGGAGAGTAACTATATAATAAAGCAAAATACAACAGAATCATATTTTTTAAAGATACTTTCTGGCAAGACCATTATGAAAGCACGTATATACACATACCATCAAAAAGTAGTATTTCACTCACCTAGACCCAGTCTAGAAAAATAATAGTATGATATGAATCTTTATTTTGTAAAATATATACATATATATATATATATATATATATATATATATATATATATATATATATATATAATTATATATCTTCAACACTTAGAAGTGGAAAACACTGTATCACAATTACCTGGGGCTAACATAACAAATCATCACAAACTTGGTGACTTAAAATTCATAAATGTATTATTTCCTATATCTGGAGGCCAGAAATCTAAATGGGGATGTTTGTGGGGTTGGACTCTCCTCTGAAGGCTCTAGGAGAGAATTCTTTCTTGTTTCTACTGGCCCCCAGCATTATTTTGCTTGTCAGTGTCTGACCTTCATCTGAGTTTTCCTTGAATTCTTCTCCTCCTTCTCCTTTCTATATATGTCTCTTCTGCCATCTTTCATAGGGAGTTAACATTAGATTTAATGCTTGCATATAAAATCTAATATGAGGTCATCTTTGATTTTTAATTTACATGTTTGAAAAGACCATATTAGGTAAGTATTTGTTTACATATTTCTTAGGTCATGTCAAGAGGTCTTTTAAAGAGCCACCGTCCAACCTACAAATATTTTAGTCACATTTCAATTTCAGTTCCATTCTTTTCCCCAGAATGATTCTGGAGACTCTTTCCATGCCTTCATTCCTAGTTTGTGTCAGAACAGCTAATGAGGAACTAATGGCACAAAGGAAGGAACACATCTAGGAATATGAGAGATTAGATCATCCCGCCTGTAATCATAGGAACAGACTTTAATCTTTCCCCTAAACCTCCCTCAAAACTGGATGTCATGGGAATGGCAATCCAAACAATGTTTCACTTAGAATGCAGAGTAGTAAATTAAGCTTTAAGTCTGGGTGAATAAATTCTGTTTAATGTGTGGAGATCTTAACTTATGTTTTCAAGTGAATTTTATGCCTTCTTGCCTAAAGAAGGCTTCGGGAGTGAGTAACTGCCCATCTGCCAGCCTGCAGGATATATTCCAATGTGCTATCCACAGACTGCCAGTCACATCATTAATGCTAATCATTTCTCAGTATTAGGAAAAGATGAAAGCAAAAGGAAAACTTATTAATTTAAATTATTGGTGGAATATCCTGTTCAGTAGAACTGAATGTAAAAGTGTAAATTTTCTAGTAAGCAAAATGTTGGTAGACATAAGTAAAAAATACTAACTGAGGGCTTTGGAAATTCCTTTATTCCTGAGGAACAGATATTATTATACTATGGATTTTTGTTATCAATATAATATTGAAAGTTGGAAAAATCTTCAAAAATGAGGTTCATATAGATACATTGTGAAAGGAACTGTGATGGTTGAACCCTACATGGTTTCCAAAGGGTCATGTTGATTTACTTTTTTCCTTTACATTAGTAAAAAATAGAAACTTTGAATGTATAAGTCATGTGTTTGTACTACCGTTTCCCTCCTCCCTGATTTTTCTAGCACAATGTAAACAGTACCAGTGTGTAGAGCAAGATGCTATATACGTGTAATATCATGAAGCAATACAGAAGACACCATTTGCCTTTATTTTTAGAAAAAAAAAAAACCTATCTCAGGGCTGGATAGAAGACTCAGAAGTTAACGGCCCCTTTTTTCAAAGCCTGCTGCCCTAGGTTTGATTCCCCAGCACCTGTGTAAAGCCAGATGCACCAAGTGGTACATGCAGCAAAAATTTGCCATTTCATGAGGACCTAGCATTCTCTGTTGGTCTTTCTGTCTGTCTTTCTCTCTCTCTGTGCCTCCTTGCAAATTTAAAAGAAAAATACCACAATATTTAGGGGAAATGAAGTATACATGCATTTGCTTAATCTGTCTACCTCTAGAGTTTGGGCTTTGATAACAAACTTTGATACAAGTGATTTTGAGGCCACAGTTAAAAAACCTCAATAGAAGCTAATGTGTGATGGCAAGAGGTACATGAAATGGTTATAAAATAGGTTAGAAAGACATGACCTCAATGCTCTGATAGTACTTTTAAGGGACTCAGCCCCACGTCACTGTGGAAAGGTTGAGATCTTAACAAGAAAATATGATGCCAGGAGAGTTTATAAAGAGCTTAAATATCAAATAAAAGGAATATAATAGATACATGCATCCTACTGTTTAGAATAATGCATTAGAGATATTTCCTTTTGAAACATGATAGTACTTCGTAGGTGCAATATTAAATTTTTAAGACATAATCTTACTCAGTATTCCACTATGGCTTGCAATTTATTGTGTAGCCTAGGCTATCCTCCACCTCCTCTTGATTCTAATGCATTGGCCTCCCAAGTGTTAGGATAACAGGCATGAAAAACCACAAATAGCTTAATGTTAAAATATTCTTTAACACAAAATGATCATTACAGATCTACGGCTCCAAAATCCTTTCCCTTGATTAAGGTGCTATGAATAGATTTCAGCCAAATTGCAATTTATTTCTGTAATTCTTGGTGCATGAGACAGATCCTCTCTGATAGGCAGGCAGTTGTGACTAGCCTATAGAAGCACTGATGTTACCTTGCCTGCTCAGGCAGGATCTAGAATGTGTGTGTAAGCTCTGTCTCACACCAGATGGCTGCATGGATCACTGTTTCTTTCTCAACTTTCCCTGGGCCTACCAGCAGTGGGCTGGCCCTTCCTGAATCCTCCTCGTGAGCCCACCAACCAATCAGGTCTCTTCCTTTCACACTGGAGTCTGATGATGAGGCTTGCTCTAATTAGATGCCTGATTCATGTAAGTGGACCTAAGTCACTTGTGTGAACCTCTTCTTGTTTCTTCTTTATCATTTCTCTCCTTTTCTCTCTTCCCCTAAATGAAGAGTTTCTTCTAAGTCTCCCTCCTTCTTCTCAACCTTCGGAATTTATTTTGGCTTGGGTATTTTCCCCCTTAACTTTCCCTTTTAATCCTAATGCTCCCTAAAATAAATTTCTTATTTCATGTGTATTTTTTGGTTTGGGAATTTTTCCCCTTAACATTCCCTTTTAACCCTAACTCTCCCTAAAATAAATCTCATAATATGCCCTTCCCTTGAGTCTGAGTTTTCAATTCTTTGCTATCTTGGATAAGAATCTGAGATTTATAAATTATTGATGTAGGAGTTCTAATCCCACAGAGCCCCCTCCTGCATCAAAGCTTTTGCTTTGGGCACACAGAGTTAAAACATCCTATCTGACCAGTTAACATGGTCCACTTGTGAATGCAGTATTAATTTATATATAGTTTTTTTTTACAGTTGTATCTTTTTAGATTCATTTCTTACTGTCTTTGTTCAGTTTCCTGCTATTTTTTGTGTTGTTACCACCTTATAATAAACTACCATTTTACTAATTTGCCACTTTTTAAGCATATTTCAATAATAAATCTATACATGATAAATCAATTTATAGAAATGAGTTGATTTGAGGCATTATATGTTGGTTTGTTATTATGTTTGTTCTCCTTTTTTCAAAATAAACATGTCATGTATCTACAATGATTAGTTTTATTGCATTGGTGTTCTTTTAATTTTTCCACTAGCACATATAATAACGAAGCTCATGGTGATATTTCATATATGCAATCTGATAATACACAGCCCCTTCCATTGCCCATACTTACCATACTATACCAATATATTTCTTTGTGTCTTTGCTTTTCATCTATCAATATCTGAAATACTTTGAATTATTTTACTATTTCTTAATGTTCTCAAAGTAATGCTCCACAGCTTTGAAAGTTTTACCTTTGTCATTTTCATTACTACTTTTCTCTAAGCAGGAACATATAATCAGACCCTTAATCAGGGGTCTTTCTTCCTCAAGAGAAGTGCTATCTTTTGGGGTATGGAAAACTGCAGCATTATTTGCAAATAGGAGATTTTAAGAAAGAGCAGAAGAAGCAAAAATTTTGATGAGTAATTAAGATCATTTTGAATATCATAAATTACATGATGATATTATTTGGATATTTTAACATTAAATTACACTTATTGTCATAGCATTTCCCATAATAGTGACTGCTATTTAATGTGTTTGAATTTATTTCCATTCTGTTTAATTACTTACATAACATTTTTCAAGACATCTCTGAATGTTTCCAGACCTCTTCATCTCATGTGCTGCAATTGGTCTACTTACTAATTCATAGTCAAAATGACAATATCTTCAAAAAGAAGGATCAAAGGCCAGGAAATACAGGAAGGATGGATTAAGTCTAAAGCCAAAAGATGGAGATAGACAATTGAATAAAAACGAGTATCATATGACTCACTCTTATTTTGTTTTTGAAAAACAAATGACTGTAATATATTAATAAATTGAAATATGACAATTTCGATGCAAAAGAGTATAAATAATTCCTTTTCTCCTTAGATTTCTTTTTGAACCCTAATCCTTGTTCCATGATGGATTTTGAACAAAAGTCCCACTAGGCAAGGTTACATCCATTATTGGTATTTAATTCCAGGAGAAACATGGTATGCTTTTGCATTGTCTTTCAAATATATATACATTTTTTTGCAAACAGAATGGGAAATAGAGAGAAGACAGACATCTTTAAATTTATCCTAGATTTTGGAATATTTACTTATAGATAGAATGTCATGAATAAAATATAAAGATGAATTTAAAGGTACTTTAATGATATCCTTATTTAGGAGTCCTGAAACAGTGATAACCTGTATATATATTTTTAAAGATTTTTATATATTTCTTAGTAGGCAGAATGAGACAGAGAGAAGAGAGAGAAAAATGGTATGGCAGGGCCTCCAAATGAACTCCAGATGCATGTGTCACTTTGTCCATCTGGCTTTATGTGTGTACTAGGAACCAAACCTGGGTCGTTAGGCTTTGCAGGCAAGAGCCTTAACTACCGAGTCATCTCTCCAGCCCCTTGTATCTGTTATCAATATTACCAATCCAACTGTTAGGTGCAAATTTATAGATTACGTAGAAAATTAGTATATAAATATGTAGTGCAACATATAAATTAAATAGAAACTGTGCATCATTGCAAATACTGCCCAAAACATCTATTTTTATTAGTCATTGTTTTTAAATATGTAAGGACTTAAATTAGATAGATATCTTTTATTCCCAACTCATCCTATGTTTTGCCAAGCAAATGGGCCAGGCAGTAGTTACAAGATAAATTGTATGTCTTTGCTTTGTTACAAGCTATTTGTCACTGTAACATATTGCCTTCAAAAGAGCCATCTTTGATATAGTTCTTCAACAACATATTTCTTTTTGCCACTATTCTACACATTGCATTTACTTTAAAAACACATCTTAAAGGATCCATTTTTAAAAGCATTTTAAATGCCCTTTTATAACATTTGGCTATATGTTAGGAAGAGCTTAAGCTCAAAAATGATCATTTGAATTCATGCTAATTGGGGGAAAGGATTTCAACTATGAGGTGATTAACACATTTCAGATTAAATGACTTAAGAAATATAATTTGACATTTATGGTAAATTTATGTGGTTTTGGTATGTAATATTTACCCCTAGTAAACATAGATTTATTGGAGAAAAGAAAAGGTAACATCTGGAGAAGTCAGTGGCATGCAGTGCTTAAATACTTTAATTTCTTATGCACAATTATTCATCAGAGAAAGTTGACATCTTCTGCTCTCTGATGTTTAATGGAATCTCTTGAATAGCTGCATAGGTATACATAACTAAGAGGGAATGTGAGGAGTAAAGGAATATACAGAAGTCTTTCATAACAAAGATAAGCTAGTTTACTTTGGAAATACTTTTAAAGAAATTACTTGAAAAACTCTGCTTTCCTTGGTAGGGCCCCTATATTCTGTGGAAGTTGGTTCCTGGTATAGATAAGCAAGTGGCCATTGTTGAATACATGAGGTTATCTGCAGACTATACTCACAAATCTAATGTACTCTTCCATATATGTAAAGAATTATTTTTAGTCAGAATTTATTTACAATATGAGTAGTCCCTAAAGACTGAAACAGGGAAAATGCAGAACCTGCCTATGGAAAAACAGCTAGCTGTGCAAGAGTAAAAACAGATTTATGAACTTGGCCACATATTAAATATTTTTGCAATAATCCTTCCAAGAAGAAAAGTTCTGTCAACCTAATCTTTCATAAGAAACACTTGCTCCAGAAGACAAAAACAAAGTACAAAAAGTAATATAATCTCATGTGATTAAAGCTCAAGTTTTATCTCACAGGAAATTGATGTGAACATTGAAGAAATATAATTTAGAACAAAGTGCTCTGAGGTTAAAACCAAAAGTGAGTGACAGAAAAAACAAAATATGAAAGGCTTTCTTTTAAAAAAAGTATTCATTTGCCAGCAGAGAGGAGAGAGAGAGAGAAAGGGAGAAGAAGGAGGAAGAGGAGGAGGAATAAGAGGAGGAAGAAGAGGAAGAAGAAGAGGAGGAGGAGGGAGTATGGCACACCAGGGCCTCTAGCCATTAAAAATGAATTCCAGATGCATGTGCCACTTGGTGCGTCTGGCTTACGTGGGTACTGGGAATCAAACCCAGGCCCTTGGGCACTGAGGGAAGGGCATTAACCACTAAGAAAGTCTCTCCAGCCCTGAAAGGCTTTCTTAAATGATTCAAATATAAAAGGATTAGTCAAAACTCAACAGAATTTTTAACTGGGATACTTTATTTGTTGTTTAAAGCAATGACATAGCTGAGAACATATATACTATTTTTTCATGAAATGTAAAAGTGCTACAAGTAAATAACTAATATGGTAAAATAGTCATGTGTATATAACTAATAAAGATGTAATCATCAGAGAATATACTTGAAGAAAAAGTAAGCTGAGGAAATATAAGGCTGGTAAAAAATCAAATATGTATAAACATAGTATTGGAAATTATATTTTATCTTATTTTAAAATATTTTAATTAGAGAGAGAGAGAGAGAGAGAGAGAGAGAGAGAGAGAGAGAGAGAGAGAGAGAGAGAGAGAGAGAGAGAGAAGATAGAGAATACAGAAAGCCATTTCAAAAAACTCCAGTCATGTACCACTTTGTACATCGGGCTTTACATGTGTGGGAATTTGAATGTGATAGTGAAAATGTATGGCCCCATAGACTTATGTGTTTTATTAAACTTAAACTAATAACTTGAGTCTCCAGTTGTCTGGCTGGAGGAGGTGTCACTGGGGGCAGATCTTGGAGTCCAACCCTAAGGTATATATGGGGGCCTATCTTCATTCCAATCCAAAGGTGTGGAATGAGCAGTTTGAGCTCTGGCAGCTTTGTGTGTTTCTGCTTTTGGTCTTTGCTGGCTGTTTGGTAGCTTTTCTCTGCTTGGATCTATGCAAGACAGCCAGCTTTTTCCGTCATTGATTGAACTTCCCCTGGATTTATAAACTGAAATAAACCCATTCCACCTATAAACTAGGTCTGGTTGAATGTTTGTCTCAGTGACAAGAAACTGACTTCAACATATGGGTACTGAGGAACTGAACCCAGGACTGTAAGCATTTCAAGGGAGCAGCTTTATCTAGTGGAGAATCTCCCAAGCTTGATATTAGAAATTATAAATCACAGTCTTCATATACAAACACGTTCACTCAGCATGGATCATTTGACATTCTGTTCCATCAATAATGCTTTATAAATAATACATCAAAAGGATTCAAATTATAAGAAAAACTCCAGGAGATATTTTCAAACAGGCATAATGCATCAATTTTATGAGATGATCAGTTTATGCTTGGCATCTGAATGGGAATGTGAAAAAATGTAGAAATGGCCCAGGAGAGAAAACTGATAAGAAGGGGGAAATGGGTTAATAGTGAAAGTAATTTTTTTAAAGATTTTTTTTTCCTTTATTGTCCATAATGAGTTACCTTGTTTAGTGGGCCAACCATGAGTTGTTATCCCCAATTCCCCGTTGTCCCCCTTCCCCATCCCCAGTCAGCTGGATATCCTCCTCCGTGGGCCGTCTGTATCAGTCTTTGTGGTAGGGGACCATGGATAGCTCATTCTTCAGCCGGGCTCTCATGACCCAAGTGTGTTGTTACTGAGGGGTGCCATGCCTCTGATAATCTCCCCCACCATGGCTCTCACAGTCTTTCCGCCCCTCTTCCGCTCAGTTCCCTGAGTCTTGGTGGGCGAGTATTGAGGCTGCTTTGGTGTTGTGAGCTTAGGGGTTTTTGTGTCGAGATTCGTTGGTTTCTGTCTCACTGGCTTATCCTTTGTTGATTGAATGGCTATGGCTGTGAAAGGGATTTTTACTTGGAAAAAAAAATACAGCAGAGTTTACAAAGTCATACAGAGCTGTCATTTTCAGCACTTCTTCTTGGTCTCTAAAACAATGCAGTTTTGAAAGTAACACCAATGGCTGTGGAATTCTGCTTGGAATATATAGTTCCCTAATTTTCTAGAACTAAACCCGGGTGCTTCATAAGGACTCTCCAGCACAGGTACATCACAACCTAGTACTTCTGAGCATCTTTCAAAATCCGCTACTATTTCAGGACAGAGAGTGAATTGCTACATGCTTTCCTGGGGACTTCACAGAAAGCCAGTCATCAAGAATTCCCAATGAGAACTCATCCACAGAAGTTCATTTTGCTTGACTAAGATGGATATTTCCACTGAGCAAGGAATACCTTCTGGGATTGATTCTGGGACCCTCTCTTTTTAAGGCATATAGATGGGCTAATAAAAGCAGAGACAGGTAGATCGAAGATCTTAGAATCAGATATTTATAGCTCTAGGCCATAGGAAAACAGACATTTATAAGCTTTATGAGTTCAGGTTTGAGGCTTACTGGTCTGGATTCTGATGGCCACTGCTCAAATCAATAGCTTGTGACAGGGTTAGTCAGCTCCTGCTACCCAGCTAGTGCTAGAGGTCTTGAGTCTTGGCTGCTGGGACCTTTGGCCATTCTGCAGCTAAGTGTTGTTGGGTCACTTGTCCTTCAACCACTGTCTGGAGGTAACCTTATCACCATTACTTCCACTATTGGTACCACAACAGATGCCCTCCGCAGCCACTCTCCTCTGAACAGCCTAGTTATGTGCCAGGGCAGCAGGAGTGTGGCATGCAGAGGAAGGATTCTATTTGCACCAACCACAGTTCCATCAATTACTTCCAGTTGCATCAATCACTAGCTTTTTGCTGAGTTCTCACAGAGGCTAGTCTTCCATGGAGTGCTGCCTTCAAATGGGTCTGCTGGTAAACTGGAGGGGTTGTAACTAGAGCAAGGCTTCCAGAAGTAGAAGTCATATCTTCCTACACACTAGTCCTTGCAGTGAGTACTATTATGTATCTCAAACAGCCAGGCTGCCATGAAGGCAGATCAGCCTGGTTGTTGAAGTAGAAGCTGCTTGGCTGACAGTTCCCCACTCCAAGTTGTGAGGCAGAAGCTACCCACTACCATCCAATAGCAAGAACAGCTTGTTTGTGCTCATTTACAGGGAGTACAATAAAAACATAAAGGTCAGCACCAAACTAATATTCTGAGCATTAATAGCATTTCACAATAGTTAAAAGTTCTTACCTCTCTCTCCTATGACTCTAGGGAGAGTTGGATTCCTCCTATCTGTCTCAAAGAGCCCCCTATATATTGCTGGATATCCCTAATTTCACACCTTTCTGTTTCACTTGGGTTTTGTTGGGTGACCTGCCCCATTTCCTTGCACAGTCTACAGCTTTCTTGGGTTCTTTTTCCAGTAGCCTGTGTGGATGACTAAATTCTAATTCCTGTCCACATAGTAACTTTCTGGGTATAGGGCTTTCTAGTCTCTTTAGACGTTAGGTAAAGTCACATTTAAACAAAGAATCTGCTTAGTGTTGGGCTCATATTTGCTGGTGCTGAGTAAACCTCTGATTTTAACTCATAATTGCCAGAGGGAGAAAGAAGAGCCATATCCCAGGCCTGCCATTTTCAGGCCCCTTAATCAGCACATTCTGCCTAAAAGACAAAAGAAAAATCTATAAGTCAAAAGCAGTGAACAATTGCAGCAGGGAGAACTCCTTTATTTATTAAAAACTGATATTGAACTTGGGTAATTTGCAGGCATTGTATGGAGCTCAAGTAATAAAGTGGTAAGATATCATCCCATAGTAAGTGGAGTCAGATCGCTAGAGAATTTTTTCCACAGGAAAAACTCATCCTATGGGGTTAGTGCTAATATTCTCCAATAGTTCTTGAGAAATTTTGAGTGAATGAGGCATTTTGTGAATCACTTTTACTATAATAATGTCTCAATTACAGAACATGTTATTGAATTTTCTTTCTCTTGATATCCGTACTCTAATAGATTGTGCTCAGCATGCTTAAAGGAGAAATGTTTTCTTCCTGGGGTTTTTGATAGGAGTTAAGATGAATGTAGTAAGATCTTTAAAAAAATAACATGAGCTGTTTGAATTGTAGCCACCTTTTGGTTTTAAAGATGCAGTTATATAGCAGAAGAAGATTAAGGATTTATAACTGTGATATTTGGATATTAAATATACCAATATTTAAGTGTCCAAATTATAGAAATTTAAGTCACAGTTTTTCTCATTATATATATTAGCTTGTGAAAGATCTTATTTCTAGAAACCTATTAATAATTAAAATACTACAGTATTTAAAAAATATTACAGTCTTAATAATAATAATAATAATAATAATAATAAATGGTATTTATTCAGCTTGTATTATATATCAGAATGTATTGTTATCACAAAAGACCCATGACTTACTTATGAACATGGTGATTACTTAAAAATTAGTACTGGGGAATTGAATTAGAGAAGAATTAAGACCATCAAAACTGAAACATCTATTGAATGTTAGGGCTAGGGTTCATCTCAGCAGTCTTAGTACAGTATGGTGCTTGTCGTGTTATAAGCAAGTCACATAAGCATGTATAATTAAGCTATCAAGTGACTTTTTACTCACCCCCTGCAATTAATACCTGAAATTCCTTTCACTGTTGGGTTGGCAGAGTCCTATGGAACAGACACACAAGGAGAGCAAGCCTACGTATTTTCCACTAATATTCTGCAAGGCAGACAGTGCTTTCTGTGGAACTGATTTACAGCAGTTCCCCTTAAAGAAGTGCCTTTTAGATGGTCTGCAAGCATGGTAAATGAGTACTGCCTTATGTATCAATGCTTTTTATCTGAAAATATATTGAATGAATGGCTTATTATAAGTACATATTTGATTTTTAAACACAGTGGTAAATTAATCCATTCCACAGGCTGTTACTTTATTATTATTTTCTTTCAGATTTTCAGGAATTTCCTTGCAATATTTCTATCTTTTACCAAAACAAGTTTGTGGGGAATTGTACCTTTTATAACTCCCATGATTTTGATATAATAATTCCATGGCACTATATTTTTTTTAGAAATATGACTTATTTTTTAGGGAATGAAATATTTATTATTAATAATGACTGATAATGTTTTCTTAAGTAACAAAGTATTTATTAACTCAGTTGCACATCTCTTAAGAGAAATTGAGAATGGAATATACCAGATTAAAGATAGTTAATTTAATAGAAAATGTGGATGTAGAGGTCAAGACTGAAGGAGATGAGCAGAGGAAAGCATTATTTTTCTTTTAAACAAAAGATAATTTATACATTATATCTACTTTTAAAACATTTTTTGTATCTGAGTGCGATTTTACTGAGCATTTGTCAGAGTGATATACAGTTTTGATTATTGTAACAGTATTCTTTGATTATACAGGCAGTTACAGTTTCTTTGAATGATTAAACCAAGAATTTCAGCAAGGTACATGAGAATAGACAATAGAAAAGCACAGATGATTATCACGTAAATGGTTTCGAAGCAAAACTGTGGTTAGTTTAGTATGGGTGCTGGGATCAAACCCCGTCCACATGCTTCCACCGCAAACACTTACCTGCTGAGCCAGCTCCACAGCCCTGATATTTTTCTTAATTTTGATCTTCAGAGGATTTGGGGAAACATTCATAATTTATCTTTATCTTTTACCTATATGCTTTATTAGTAATTTTAGAAATGTGATTCCTAAAATCACATTTCTAAAAATGAAATGGATAATATGATAGGTTGAATTTGGCCTTTAGGAGAATAAGGAGCCTAATGTAGCAGAAGTGAGATTCCAACAAGTGTGGTGACAGACATATGCCATTTGTGGAGAAGGACATATGTAGTGATGTTTGTGGTGGGGCTTAATGTAGACACTGTACAGCAGAGGTGGCTGCTGAAGGTTTCATTACAACAGTCGTGGGAAGTGGGGTTTCCTTATCCTAGTCTTCTATTGAGCCTGGCTTTCTGGTATCACAAGCAGCCATTACATTTAGAAAATTCTTCTATGTAAGCTGGATAGACTGGATTTTATCTGTTACAACCCAAATCCCTGCATGATATAATAGACTTTCTTTCCCAGTTTATCAAATTTGTGATAGTCCTCTTATTAGAAGTTTTGCTCCTGTCCACCCCACTCATTCTTCTGAAATTAATCCTAGTTAAAATCCATTTACAAAGAAGCTACTATAATACCCCATAAAACATTTACAAAACAAGTCTTTACTTTTAGTAAAGTGTACATAATTTGGGTTTTATTGGAAGAATTCAGTAGTTTATGAGCTACCACAAAATCCAGAACAGTTTTGATTCCTCTATTCATCATATAATCTGTCATAATAAGAGTCCTTAGGCAAAAAAAAAAAATAAAAAGCCTGAGATTTTTTAACTCTCTTCAAAATAAGCAGTATCTTGGAAGGACAAAAGAAATTGAAAACAACTGTTCCAGAACTCCCAAACTTTTTATTTAATTTTGATAATTTCATGCATATATATGTGTTTTGATCACACTCATCTATCCTTACCTTTCATTATCCCCCTCCAACTTCCTCTAACCCCCTATCTCTTTTTTCCTAGCATCCTTCCCACTTTCATGTGTTTCTGTTGTCGTTTGTGATGAATTGAGTTGATTAGTGTTGCTTTCATGAGCATGGATGGATTGTGTCTTACGAGTGGGTACACCACACCACTGAGGAACATTAGAATATGACTCCTCCTCTCTAAGTGACCAGTAATAGCCAGTCCTCCATTATTCTATTGAATGTTGGCAGGTTCAATTTTGTGCTGGGAAACCACAGCTAATGTGAGTTTCTGAGTGTAAGAGTCATAATATGGTCACAAAACAGCATGTCCCAAGACTCCTCCCTGTCTGAAGCTCTGGCATTCTTTCTGCCCCCTTTTCTACAATGTTCCCTGAGCTTTGGGGGGGGGGGGATGAAGATGTCCTGTTTGGGGTTAAGCACACAAAAGTCACTGAATTTCAGCACTTTGGCGGTATATTCTTCTCTGCATTACCCTCTCTGCCCACTGCCAAAGGAAGCTTCTCTGACCTAGGCTAAGAGCAGCACTACTCTTTGAGTATATAAAGAGAAATATTTAGAAGGAGGTTTAGCAACATGTCTGTGGTAGTCAGCCCACACATCGCTGAGATGAATCTCCAAACCAGGCACAATATATGGGCCAAAAGGATTTATTTGTAGCTATATATACAGGGAAGTTTCAGAATGCAAAAGAGGCTTTCTGAAAGTACCCTTTCAAAGGTCCAAGCAGAGAGAAAAACTCATCACCACCACCAACACACACACACACACACACACACACACACACACACACACACACACAACAGGAAAACAGGCAGGAGGGCCAAAGGGAGAATTTCTTCTCCTTTATATAGGCTTAGGGTGGGGTCTTACAACCCTTCCCCAGACTTAATGGTTTCCTGACTCTCTGGAATTTCCTTCCTGCACTGCCCACACAGGAAAGGATGTTTAGTTCCAGCTTCTTTGAGCTTCTTTACATCGTGCCCCTTACTGAGAGGCTGCCTTCCTGTAAACATCCTCAGAGACCCACCCAAGATTACTTGAAAGGTCAAGTTGACATCAAAGCTTAACCATCACAATGTCTATTTAGCATATCCAAAACAGTAGGTTCCCCACCTCCATGGGCATTGACCATTTTTATAATAACAGGCATGAAATCCCTTCTGTGGAGAGGGCCTCTATTCTAATCAGAAAGCATTTGCTTAGCCACATAACAATCCTGTCACTATTGCACCAGTGGCCATATCTTGTCTGAAGATCAATTGTGGAGCACACAGGACCCACAGCTGGATAAGACCTTTGATGACTTTTCTCTACCAGCATTCTGCTTAGCATGTTCCAGCATGATGAAAGCTAGCCAGCAAAAAGGTCTAACTCAGTTCCAGCTTGACTTTTTAAAACCCAATCTAATTATTGATTACATCCTTAATGACAATCAGAGTTGAATCCAAGGGGTTCTTCTAGACTTCTTGTTCCACACCTTTTCCTTCTTGCAATATTTTGCAATATTTTTAAATGTATCCAGATTCTTCCATTTTTTGTATATTACTTCTACTGAGTCCTTTAAGAAAAAATTTGTGAAAGTTAGTTCAGCTTTCTGGCATTTGCTTAAATGATTTTATCATACATATTTCAAATTCTACCCAGAGAAAGATTACCATACAGTTTACCTAATGGATTTGTAAGCTCTTTCTAATGTTTGCCCACCTTTGATAATAATTTTAATATCTTCATATCTCATAGCTTAACTTCCTTCTATTTGATTATTTTTAACCAAATTCCTTCTTGTGAATTTGAGAGCCTTGTTCTCTGACTTTCTCCCCTGTGTTCATTTCCAGCCCAGCTTTTGATGACTGTGAAACAGGACTGTTTTGCTTGGTTTTCCAGTTATTGGTCCTTTTTAGAGCAGAATATTATGACATTGATTAATTCATTTAACCATTGCCCTTAAAAGTGCCTACTGTGTTTGACAGGATTTTTAATTATAGGTATAAATCCATAAATAGAATAAATGGACAAAATGATACATCTGTGAGTAATTGACTTGCTTTAGGACGGACAATACACCTACTAAGTGCCAAATGGGACTATCTAGGAGGCCAGATGTGGGAAATATGCTGCAAGGTAAGTGGTATAGATTCTGGGGCGAGTGATAGAGAAAGTAGCATCAAACCACATCTGAGTCATTACTGGAAAGCTGATTTATGAGCAAACGTGTACAGGAATAAAGGTGATGAAAATGTATTGAAGAGTTTTCAAATATAGAATTGTCTGTGTTGGGTGGTCAGTAAATTCATTGGGGGGTGTATGTAACAGGGTTGCTACTTAGGACTTGCAGAAGATCTGTGGTACCGTTTTATAATTTTATAATTTATAATTTTATAATTTCATGCAATTTCAGCTACAAAAGTGCAGCCAAGCATGGTGTGGACAGATAGTTGGTTTTAACAAGAGTCACAATATAATCCTGTGAGGAAAGAGGCAAAATATTTTAGAGCATGATTGTAATGATTGCTTAGCAAATGTGTGTAGCATAGAAGAAAGACAAGACATATTTTGGGATGATAATAAGTGTATGGTGGGCAAAAACAACTCATTTCATATACTGTTGAGTTTTTGTTAATAGTATTGATAATCA
>PVHP010033319.1:0-19749 GCA_004024765.1 Zapus hudsonius | reverse complement strand
TCTGGATTACCTAGATTCTATTTTTAGTAGTCTCCCAGTCACTCGCTCCCATAGTGCATCTTGTTTTGGGAGCCCAAAAGTACGGGATCTGGTGCCTATCACCCTGAATCCATTAGGGCCAAATTTTGAATTGGTATATTGAGACTTTGCCCTCATACCACAGCCAAAGCAAGCCACCCAGCCAAGTCCAAAGGCAAGGTGTGAAACCATAGGCTCTGCCTACATAAAGCCAAAGGAAATGGATACGGGGAGAAAAGAGGGCTTTTGCTACAGCAGGTCAACATAAAAAAAAAACTTGTGAGTATCTGAATGGATTGTCTGAATTCACAGGGTAAACCTGTTTGTGTCATTAGTTTATAGTACAACACCTGTATCAGTCACCTTTTCCTTGCCGGGACAAAATACTAAACAAAAATCAGTTTAAGGGAGAAAGAGTTTATTTCCACTTACAGTTCCAGGTTACAGTCTATCATGATAAGGAAGGCATGGTGACAGGAGCTTGAGGCAATGAGGTAGCAGATAGAAATGAATGCTGCTGATCAATCAGCTCTCTCCCTTTTATACAGTCCAGGACCACAGGCCATGGAATGATGCCACCCACAATTAAGGTGAGTCATCTCACTTTAATCAACCTAACCGAGATAGCCCCTCACAGAGATGCCCAGAGGCTAACCTAATCTACGTTCTCCATCACTGGTGATTCTAGGTCTATCCACGTTGATAATCAATATAAACTATCACAAATATTCTTTAGGGTATTAGGTAAGGAAACTATTGTGAATGAGCAGGAGAGATCACTTACCAAATGATGGGACTTGCGCAGGATTTGGTGACCTTCTGGCTCCAGCACCCCATGATTTGCAATTTGGGAAAGAAAACCTAAGCCTAGTATGCATAACTCCACAGAAGTGAGATCGCATGCCATTAAGAAGCAGCATCCATAGTCTTGCTTCAATTTTTCATTTCTAAATCCCCAGAGCTCAAATGTTCCCAACACTTGGCCCACGTCTGACGTGCATGCCCATTGGCCCTGCCTCTTACCAGCCTGCGGTGAATTGAGGCAGGGGGAGATTCTGGGTGCAGGGGGCGGGTCCCAGGCAGATGTGCTGAGCCCGCCCCGCCCACTCTCGCTTACCCGGGCCCTTCACTCGCTGAGAAACACCGGCGGGTTCTGCCAGGGCTCCCCCAGGCACTGGGAGCGCCAAGCGGTCCTGCGGTTCCCTGAGTCGAGCTGTCTGCGCAGCGCGATCGGTCAACGCCCCCCCCCAACTCCGCTCAAAGCAAGAACAAGAGGAGTAGGTGGCCCCCGCAGCATCCTGGGTCCCGAGGGGTTCGGAACAAAGAGGGGGCTCCGCGCCAACATGCCACCTCCCTGGGGCCTGGCGCTCCCGCTGCTGCTCCCCTGGGTAGCAGGTGGAGTAGGGACCGCAGCCAGGTGAGTGTGGACTTGGCTATGATCCTCCCCCACTACCGGTCTAAACTCTCCCTTTGAAGCCCCGTGGGTGGGATGACTCGGTGCTGGGGTGCCAGGGCACGGCTAGACTGAGTCTCACCAGGATGTTGGGCTGGAGGGTGCCCGTGGCTTTCTCCCCACCCCACCCGCCCCTTTGGTGGGGGCTTTGCCTGGGATTTGCCGGGCATCGGAGGCGCCCACCTGGCAGCGTTTGTCCGGCGGTAGCAAGAGGAGGAAGGAGGCTGGGCGCGTAGACCCGCAGTCCCCTGGGTGCTTGCGGGCACCGGGCTTTCCAGACACCTCCAGAGCAGGTCCACGTGTGAGGGTCCCTGAGTGTGGGATGAGTGTGAGGCCTATGCGGTTTGGTCTTTTCCACAGTCTCCAAAGTACGCCAACTGGCTTTGCTGGAGGTGAACACAGAGTGTGACTTTACTGTTCTCGCGCTAAAGCAGTGCTGGGCTCCTTGCCTAGCTGTATTTGGATTTAGGGTTAATGAACTGGAAAGTTCATGGTGGTAAGATGACAGTAATTTCCCTTTCATGCTATGTCACTTCTCCAGAACTTTTTCCCCGGAGAGCTGCTTCCTGGATACCAGGCATCATTCAGGCTTAACTGCTCTGCGTGATTGAGGAGGAAAAAGGGCACAGCGAAGTCTAGTAACTTGTCCAGAGAGACAGAATCAATAAGTTGTGGCCCTGGGACACAGACCCATTCAGGGTGGCCCAGCACCCCTGCTCTACACCAATATTGTCGGGCAGCTTTGGGGGAGAAACCTTCCGGAAAAATTTCCCCCACTTCTCTAAAACTGCCACTTCTGCGATGCCTTGCTATCTTGTTAGGTACCCTTCCAATGGGGTTTTCCCACTGTAGGACTAAGGATCTTTTAAAGGGTTGGGCTAATATTTTGTCTCGATATTTTGGGGTGGCAGTTATCCTGTGTTGTGCTTCCCTGACCTCTATCCACAAGATGTCAATGAGAAGCCTGACACTACCAGTCACCACCAGCAGCCAGGTTGTGACAAGTTTTGAAAAACAAAAAGTTTGGATATTGCCCAAAGTCCCATAGATGGAGGGGGAGGCAGGGAGGCACGAACTCCCTCCCAGCCTGTGTGAGATGTTTAAATGCTCATTCTGGGAGGAGGAGAAGGAAAAACCCTTGGTTTGGCCCTGGCTTAAGGTGAGCCTGACTGTGTTTAACTTAAAGGAAAAAAATCTTTTAGCAGGGTCCCCTGTGGTATTAAGCAATTTTGAAGTTCAAACAGAACAGCCCTCAAACAAGGTTCGCAGAATGGCAAGGCTCATGATGGCAAGTTTCAATTTCCTTCCTGTGATAAAAATGTAAGCAGATGCAATTTGCCCTAATCACATTTTCCTTGAACGCTGGAGGGTCCTGTTTTGCTAGAAAGACCAAGTGCTATGTGCAGAGGAGATTAATGGTGTTTTAGCTAGCAGTAGGCAAAGCAGCCTCCAGGAGCTCCACTTTCAAAGTCTCACCAAATTAAATTAAAAGCTGAAAAGGACCCTGCCACAGAAACCAAGGCAAATGAACCTGAAGAATCTACATCGGATCCTGCAGTGCTGTGAGTTTCAAGATGTTACTGCTTTATGTTTCACCCTGTGTAGGCTTTGTTGGCTTTCTCCATGGGCTTGGAAATGGCAAGTACTTGGTCCTTAGGAACTTCCCAGGATCCATGTTTAATTAAATCCAGACTCCACCTTCAGGGCTACCCATTTACAGAGGGGACAAAGCACCCATTGCAAAAATAAATAATAAATAAATTTGTAATGTTTCAGTTAAATTTATAGTAAGAGCTATATCTGGGATATCAATATTTAAATCAAAGACACCAATAGAGGGAGGGGATATAGCTCAGTTGGTACAGAGTTTGCCTAGCATGTGCAAGGCCCTGGGTGTGATCCCCAGTACCACATAAACTGGGCATGCTAGTGTAGGCCTGTAATCTAGCACTCAGAGGTCAAGGCAGAAGGAGCAGGAATTCAAGGTCATTTTCAGCTGCATAGTGAGTTTGAGGCCAGCCTGGGCTACATGAGACCCATCTCAAAATATAAAATAAAATAAAAACTGCCAATTCAATTGTTTTTCACTGAAGCAATGTGCTTTGATTTTGTGACCTGGAAAACTATATGCCTCTTAAATATAAGTAACAATGAACAATTATCAAATGAATAATTCATTAGCTACATATTTGCCAGCTTATATTCATCAGAATTTAGCTTGCCTTATACTACTATTTATTTAGTTTCAGTGTGTGTGTGGTGTGCATGCATTGTGTATGCATGTTTATGTGTGTGGACGTGTGTATACATTCATGTGAAGTTCAGAGATTGCCAATGGCTGTCCTCATCAGTCACTCACCACCATATTTTTTGAGACAGGAACCCACTAATTCAGCTAAACCAACTAGCCAGAGAGCCTCACCTCTCCAGTGCTGGGATCACAGGTACACACCACCATGCCCAGCTTTAGTTTGAGTGCCCAGGATCCAAAGTCAGGTTCTCATGCTTGCACAGCAAGCTCTGCCACCACTGAGCAAACTCTCCAAACCATCTTATAATTGTTGTTAAGCGTTTGGGGACTGTTGAGGTGTTTCAGACCTGCAGTGTGTACTACAGTGCACACACTGGCTACCGAGTACCTGAAATGTGGCCACCTCAAGCTGAGATGTGCTATGGATGAAAGCACACATGAGAATTTCAAGATTTAATGTGGAAATAAAAGAACAAGAAATATCTCACTAATTATTTCATATTGATTCCATGTTGAGATAGGAATACTAATGATATACTGCACAGGATAAAATATTACTAGACTGGACCAGGCAAGGTGGCACATGCCTTTAATCCCAGCACTTGGGAGGCAGAGGTAAGAGGATAGCCATGGGTTCAAGGCCAGCTTGAGACTACATAGTGAATTCCAGGTCAACCTGGGCTAGAGCAAGACACTACCTCTATAAACAAATGTTACTAGACTGGGTAGGGTGTCATATGCCTTTAATCAAGCACTGGGAAGGCTGAGGGGGGGATCACCATGAATTTGAGACCAGCCTGGGCTAGAGTGAGTTACAGGGTCAGCCTGGGCGATAGTGAGACCCTGTCTCAAAAAAAAAAAAAAACCAGCAAAACAAAACAAGTTACAAAAATTAACTTCATCCATTTCACATTTTTAAAAGGTGGCTACTAAAACATTCAACATGCCATATGTGGCTACCACATTTCTGGTGGACAGTGCTAGTTGAGTTTTCTTGCTTGGTACTCCATTTCCAGCATTCCAGGTCTTGAAAATTTTTCCTTTGGTCATAGAAGATAAACATGTTGTTAACATTGCTAATCTTGAGATTAAAGTTCGGGGTGATTCCATCCTTAGAATATATTTCCGTTATACATCTTTTCTCTATTCAAGATAAGGTGATGCAAGAGAAGAAGGGACATCTGGGTTCACACCAAGGGGCTTGCTTACTGCAAAATACAAGCTACATGGGGAATTATTTTTTCTCAGAGCCCTTGTAGGGAACCTTAAATCAACCCAAGTTCGTTGTCTTACTGCTCTGGAAGTCAGAAGTCCAAAATGAGTCTTATAGGGCTAAAATTAACATATTGACAAGCTCCTTCTGGAAGCTCCAAGCAAGAATCTGTTCCTTGTTCTTCTACCTTATAGAGGCTCTGCCAGCCATCCTTGGCTTGTGGCCACATCCCTCCAATCTTGCCCTTATATATTGTCTTGTCTTCTCTCTTCTTTGATTTCATTCCTTGAAGAAGAACTCTTGTGATTTTAGGAAGCCCACCTGGAAAAACCATGAAAATCTCAAAGTGCTTGCCTTTATCACACCTGCAAAATTCCATTTGTCATGATCATGTGGTTGCAGAGGACAAGAGCTCCACATTCCCAAAGTCACCATCTTGTTCTCTCAGAAGCAATCTCTTGGCATAGAGATTGGAAGGTGACTCTGGAAAGTTTGGGTCCCAGGCAACAGAGAAGGGGAGGGACACTCACAAAAACAAGTTAATACTATGACTTAATCCTGCCTCGGAGTTGTTGTTCTCAAAGACAGGGTAGCAGGTGGATTTATACTCCTTTAAGTCACTGAATGGGGGACTCAGGGAAAGTAGCTTCCTACACCTTCTGCCCCCAAAGTTGTACACAGGCAGAGCTGGCTTCCACTGACAGAGAATGCTTTGGGCATCAGAAAATGAGGCTGTCTGCGTATCCTGATGCATGCATCTGTCACTGAGCTGCTGTAGCAGGACACTATGTATGAGAATGTTCTTTGGATGGTAAGTTCTAAAGCACAAAAGTGGTATATTTAAAGGTTGTGGTGCCTCTGAAGACTAATCAATCACTTTCCACCAAAGGCAGCAGGATCAGGAGTCCTCCCAGTCCCATCGATTCATTTGCCACATTCCAGTATGTTCATTTCAATAACTAGCATACTTTAAATCTGCACATCTTTGTTATAAAGACGTCTAGAAAGAGTTAAAATTAATTCATCCAACTCAATGATATTAGCTGAACCTTGACATACACAAACATTCTCCTGAATGACAGAGATATATATCTATCTGGTACCTCCACTAGACTACTTTGTAAGACCAGCAAATGTCTTTATTGCTTTGTCAGCTGGAAGGGCCAGTATGAATGTGATAACTCTAGCTCCTAGACCATTGCTTTGTGCATAGTTGGTGGTAAATAAAAATTTGATGGATAAATGAAATGAATGAGCACATAGATGTATTCAGTCCCTGGCACCAAATAAACCAGGTGTGATAGTACACTCCTGTAATAGCAGCAATCTGGAGGCAGAAGTAAGAAGGTCAGAAATTCAAGGTTATACAGCAAGTTTGTGGGCACCCTGAGCTATGTGACACTGTCACCAGAAAAAAAGACAAAAACATTCCACACAATATGAATGAAAGAAAATGAGTCTGTCTGAGCAAGCCAGTGAAAAAAAGAAGTCAGGGCACAATATTTAAACCAACTTTATGGTGAGTGTGAGCTTACCAGTTATAAAAGAGGTGAGAAAGCAAGAGTACCAGCACTTAAGTTTCACATAGAAATAAGTGAATGGATCAATAGATACTTTCCTGTAAAGAGAATGGAGAAGAGCTGGGTTCACGCCTATAATCTCAGCACTTGGCAGCCTGAGTTAAGAGGATCACTGCTAGTTCAAGGCCAGGCTAGGCTAAAGAAGTAAGACTGCCTCAAAAAAAAAAAAAAAGAATGCAGAAAGAATACACTATCCCAAGATCCAGAGAGTATACAAATAAGCATGGTCATGAACACAGTGGATGCCAAGAAGTAAAGAAGGGAGGCTGGGGCTGGACAGGTGCCTCATTGGTTAAGGCACCTGTTTACAAAGCCCGATGGCCCCAGTTTGATTCGACAATGCCACCCATGAAAAGCCAGCTGCACAAAGTGGCACATGTGTCTGGAGTTTATTTGCAGTGACAGGAGGCCCTGACATGCCCATATTCATTCATTCTCTCTCTCTCTCTCTCTCATAAATATATAAAAGTATATTTAAAAAGAAGGGATGCTGGTGCCAGGAATGGCAAGCCAGTTGTTCTCAGTCTTCATTCTGAGAGCAACAGAGGCAAAAACAATCATTGCAGGCTCTATGTTTTTACAGGTAATTCCTGCATACATTTATGACACAATTGCACAGCATTATTATTAAGATAATGAGTCATAGTCTACTTTAATCCAGAGCATTTTTCCTTTCTTAATGTACACAATAATAGCACACTCCTAATCCATGGCATCTTACTTAGAGATACAAGGTTTTTATTTGTATGTCTATAAACATGTATGATGTGTGTATGTGTGTGGGGCATAGCATGAATTCCAAGCCTCTAGAAAATTCTATCTCCACCTCTCATCTCACTATCAGCATGCTGGAATTATGGCTTTGAGCTTTTTATGTGGGTTCTGAGGTTCAAACTTTTGTACTTGGGCTTCAGCAGCAAGCACTGCCTATTGAGACATCTCCTCAGCCACTCGAGCAAAAGATTAAAATTCAAAATACTTTTGCAAATATATTTGCAAAGATCATCAGCCTGATCTTCAGTATTTCCTTTGCTCGGTTACTGGGCATATCTCTAAGGTGTCTATTGCTGCAGTACAGAGCACTCAAAAACTCAAAACAACTTTTGTTGTCTCACATGGTTTCTGTAGATTGAAAGGTCAGAGGAGCTTAGCTTCACGGGCAGAGGTGCTATTTCTTTTTTTTAATTTTAATATATATATATATATTAAACATAATGAGTTACATTATTTAGTGGGAAAACAATGAGTTGTTATCCCCAATTCCCCAATGCTCCCCTTCCCCATCCCCAATCAGCTGGATATCCTCTTCCATGGGTCCTCTGGATCAGTCCTTGTAGCAGGGGGCCAAGGATAGCCTAGTACACAGCCTGGTACTCCTGGCCCAAGTATGTTGTTACTGAGGGGTGTCATTCCTCTGGACAATCTCCCCCACCATGGCTCTCACAATCTTTCTGCCCCCTCTTACACTCAGTTCCCTGAGTCGTGGTGGGTGAGTATTAAGGCTGCTTTAATGTTGTGCATTTAGGGGGCTTTGTGTTGAAAATCATTGGTTTCTGTCCCCCTGGCTTATCCTGTGTTGATTGAATGGCTGTTGCTGTGGGTCCCTTGTTTATCCCCTCATTCTCTGCGGGGCTCCATATGGATCCTCCACGGTATGACTGTGGTGGCTCATCTCTTGCAAGAATCTCTGCTATCGACCTACAGTCTTTTGGTATGGTTAGATGGGCCACAACTGTCTCATTGCATCCTGAAAAATACAAACACAAACTCCATTGGAGTGTGAGGTCAGTATAAGTTAACAAATATACACAATTCTGTATTACCTAGATTCTATTTTTAGTAGCCTCCCCGTCAATCGGTCCCATAGTGCATTTTTTCTTAGGAGCCCAAAAGCATGGGATCCGGTGCATATCGCACTGATTCCCCAGTTCCAGTCAAAGGCTTCCCCTCAGTGAGTGGAATATTTGGCCAAATTTAAAAGCTATTGATTGTCTCCCCCAGGCCCAGGCTCCTCCATTGCACTAGTGCTCCTTTCTTGGATCGCTGTTCTCTCCCAGTAGAAGGTGTGGTCAGCCTACTCATGGCCATAGTCTGTGTTTCATGCCAGTTAATCAACTTCCCCTGGCAGCTTGTGCAGTGCCTTCTAGCACTGCATTAACTACCATCTGGGGGCTGGATACCTTTCTGGACCTTGAAGGGTCTATTGATGCTGATCGATGGTATTCTGTGGTTTCTTCAGCAACATGGTTTTGCCTCAGGCCTAGGGAGGTCATTCAAGAGCTTGAAAGAATTCTGTCTTGTTCTTGGATCCCCATGGGTCACTTTGGTCAACAGCTCAGTGAGGGAAGGAACCCGTGGCTGGGAAAAGGGGTTGTCAGACTAATCAATTATTCATAGGGTTAGACTATCTCCCCTACTACTCATGGCCCTTCTTGTCAGATAACACCCACTACTTGCTCACTAGGTTACAGTATGGTCGTGAGGATTTTGTGTATTTGAACCTAATTTAGTTCAGCCCCCTGCTTAAGCAATTCCCCTCCCCCATCCCTTACCCCTCATTCATAAGCTCTCACTTCTTTCTACTAGTCTGCATAAAGAAAATGGTTATCCTGGTTAAGGACAGCATATGAGGGAGAATATGCCACGTTCAATTCTCTGTCTTTTGAGTGTTCGCTTAGTAAGATCTGCTCAAAGTCAGACAATTTTTCCCTAAATTTCAATATCTCATGTTTCCTTTCAGCTAAGTAAAATTCCATTGTGTAAATATACCACAGATTCGCTGTCCATTCCTCCATGGATGGGCATTTGGGTTGATTCCAATTCTTGGCTATTATGAATTGAGCTGCTATAAATATAGTTGTACAAATGTTTCTGTGTCAAGATGTGACATCTTGTGGATAGATGCCTAGAAGAGGGATAGCTGGGTCCATTAGTAGTTCTATGTCTATTGTGTTCAGGAGTCTCCACACTGCTTTCCATAGCAGTTGAACAAGTTTGCAATCCCACCAGCAGTGAATGAGGGTTCCTTTTTCCCTGCATCCTCGCCATCAATGATTGTTGTTGGTTTTCTTTCTGATTGCCATTCTGACTGGGGAAAGGTGGTATCTCATTGTGGTTTTGATTTGCATTTCCCTGATGCTTAAGGATGCTGAGCACTTCCTCAGGTGAGAGAACGCCATTTGTGTTTCCTCCTCTGTGAATTCTCTGTTGAGATCAGTGCCCCATTTTGTGAGAGGGCAATTTGGGTTTTTGCTATTAATTGTTTTGAGTTCTCTGTAGGTTCTGGAAATTAGGCCTCTGTCTGAGTTGTAGCTGGCAAAAATCATCTCCCAGTTTGAATGGGGTCTATTGACTCTGAGAATGGTGTTTTGGTCTGTACAGAAGCTTTTGAGCCTAATTAGGTCCCATTGGTTAAGTGACTGTTGCACTTCCTGGGCTACTGGAGATTTGCTCAAGAAGTTGTTCCCTACTCCTATCTCGTGTAGGGTTCCTCCTACTTTTTCTTCCAGGGTGTTTAGGGTTGTACAGTTAATAATGAGGTCTCTGATCCACTTGGAGTTGATCTTTGTGCATGGTGAAAGGAGTGAGTCTATTTTCATTTTTGTACACGTGTTTATCCAATTTGTCCAGCACCATTTGTTGAAGATGCTATCTTTGGTCCAGCATACATTGTTGGCACCCTTGTCAAAGACTAAGAAGCTGAAGTTACTTACATTAAAGGCTGGGTCTTCGAGTCTATTCCACTGGTCAGATTGTCTGTTTTTCTTCCAATACCATGCTCTTTTAGTTACTATGCATTTGTAGTATGCTTTAAAGTCAGGTATGGTGATACCTCCTGCATAATTTTTTTTTTGCTCAGAATAGTTTTAGCTATTCAAGGTCTGTTACCCTTCAAAATAAATTTTGAGATTAATTTTTCAATGTCTGTGAAGAAGGAGGTTGATATTTTTATTGGCATTGCGTTGAATCTGTAGATTGCTTTTGGCAGGATTGCAATTTTTACTATATTGATTCTCCCTATCCATGAGCATGGAATGTCTTTCCATCTCATTACATCCTCCAATATTTCCCTCTTGAGTGTTTCAATATTTTCCTTATATAAGTCTTTCTCTACCTTGGTTAGTGATATTCCTATGTATTTAATTTTATTTGAGGATATAGAGAACAGGACAGTTTCTCTGATGTCTTTTTCTGAATGTTTGTCTTCTATATATAGAAAGGCTACTGATTATTATGTGTTAATTTTGTATCCTGCCACTCTGCAGAAGGCATTTATCACCTTCAGGATTTTACTAATACTGCTCTTTGGGTCTGATATATATAAGATCATGTCATCTGCAAAGAGGGATAGTTTGACTTCTTCCTTTCCAATTTGTATCCCTTTTTTTGCTATTCTCCTGTCTTATTGCTTGGGCTAGAACTTCAAGCACTATGTTAAATAGCAGTGGTGAGAGTGGACATCCCTGTTTTGTTCCTGAGTTAAGCAGGAACTCCTTGAGACATTCCCCATTGAGGATGATTTGTGCTTTAGGAGATTTGTATATAGACTTTATCATGTTGAGGTATAGGCCATCTATGCCTATTCTTTCCAGGGTTTTGAACATGAAGTGATGTTGAATTTTGTCAAAAGCCTTTTCAGCATCAATTGAGATGACCAAGTGATTTTTGCAGGTGAGTTTGTTAATGTGGTGAATTATATTTATTGCCTTTCATATGTTGAACCATCCTTGCATCCCTGGGATGAAACCGACTTGGTCAGGGTGAATTATAGTCTTGATGTGGGTTTGTATTCGGTTTGCTAGGATTTTGTTTAGGATTTTTACATCTAAGTTCATCAGAGATATGGGTCTGTAGTTTTGTTTTCTTGTTACATCCTTGCCTGGTTTGGGAATTTGGGCAATGGTACCTTCATAGAAGGAGTTTGGGAGCCTACCCTCTTTTTCTATGCCCCTGACAAGCTTCAAAAAGAGAGGTTTCAGTTCTATGATGAAGGTTTGGTAGAATTCAGCTGAGAAACCATCTCGACCTGGGCTTTTCCGTTTGGGGAGGTTCTTGATTACCGATTCAATCTCTGATTGTTATCAGATTGTTTAGGATCTTTATGTGCTCTGGTCTGAGCTTTGGAAGTTCGTAGGTGTCCAGGAATTTATCCATTTCTTCCAGGTTCTCTAATTTTGTGGAGTAGAGGTTTTGGAAGTATGACCTGATAATTCTTCAAATCTCTTCAGGATCTGTTGTGATCTCACTCTTGTCATTTTTTATTTTGTTAATTTGGGCCTTCTCAGTTTTTCATTTTATTAAGTTGGCCAGGGGTTTGTCGATCTTATTGACTTTTTCAAAGAACCAACTCTTTGATTTGTCTATTTTTTCAATCGTTTTCTTTGTTTCCAAGTCATAATCTCAGCTCTGATCTTAATTATTTCCTTGTGTCTCGAGCTCCTAGGGTTGGATTTTTCCATCTGTTCTAATGACCTTAGGTGTGAGGATACTTGGTTAATTTGAGACTTCTTTGTCTTTGTTATGAAGGTATTTAGTGCAATGAATTTCCCCCTTAGAAATGCCGTCATTGTGTCCCGCAAGTTCTGAAAGGTTGTGTCCTCATTATTATTTGTTTCTAGGAAGTTCTGGATTTCCTGTCTGATTTCTTTTTTGACCCATTCATTGTTCAGGAGCGAGTTGTTCACTCACCAGTATCTGTTGAAATTTTTGGATCTTCTCCCGTTGTTAATTTCTACCTTTAATGCCTTGTGGTCTGATATGATGCAGGGGATTACATTGATCTTTCTGAATTTGCTGAGGGATGATTTATGGCCCAGTATATGGTAAATTTTGGAAAAAGTTCCATGTGCTGCTGAGAAGAATGTGTAATCTGTGTCCTTGGATTGGATTGTTCTGTAGATGTCTGTTATCCCTAGGTTGTTTATGCTACTATTTAGCAAATTTTTTTTCCCTGCTTGTCTTTTGTTTGGATGATCTGTCTAGTGATGACATTGGAGTGTTAAAGTCTCCTACTGTGATGGTGTTGGCATGTATATCTGCTTTGCTTTTGAGTAATTTATGCTTAATGAACTGAGGGGTCCTTGCATTTGGTGCATACATATTTACTTTAGTAATGTCTTCCTGTTGTATCATTTCCTTGACAAGTAGGAAGTGACAATCATCGTCCTTTTTTATTGCTGTTGGTTTAAAGACTATTTTGTCAGATATTAAAGTAGCTACACCCGCTATTTTATTATTCCCACATGCCTGGAAATTTGTTTTCCACCCTTTTACTCTCAGTAGGTTGCTGTCTTTAGCGATAAGGTGTGTTTCTTGAAGGCAACAGAAGTAAGGGTCCATTTTCCTGATCCAACCTGCGATCCTGTGTCTTTTTATAGGAGAGTTGAGTCCATTTACATTCAAAGTTATAACTATGAGATTTGCTTTAAACCCTGCCATGTTGGAGAGAATATGGAGGTTGGTATCTGAGCTGTTTTGTTATCCCTTTGGTGTTACCTTGCTTGTTCTCTGTTCCTTTCCTGAGGCCAGATATTTATCTCATCTACGTGGGATATCTCGTGAAGTATCTTCTGAAGGTTTGGCTTTGTGTTCAAGTAATTGTAGTGCTGGTTAATTTCATGGAATACTTCCATTTCTCCATCTATTATGATGGATAACTTTGCTGGGTACAGTAGTCTAGGTTGGAATCCATACTTCTTTAGGCCTAGGATCACTTTGTTCCAAGCTCTCCTGGCTTTTAAAGTTTCTATAGAGAAGTCTGACGTGATTCTGATTGGTTTTCCTTTATACGTGAGTTTCCTTTCTCTTTTTGCTCTAAGGACTCTCTCTTTATCCTCAATACTATGCATTGTACCTAAGATATGTCTTGGGGTGTTCCTCTTTTGGTCCAATTTGTTTGGGGTCCTCCCTATCTCTTTTAGATGTACAGCACTATCTCTTGCCAAGTATGGAAAGTTTTCTTGAATAATTCTGTTGAAAATATTTTCTATGCCCCTAGCTTGGTTTTCTTCTCTTTCTGGATCCCCATGATCCTGAGATTAGGTCTTTTATGGTATCCCACATTTCTCTTGAGTCTTTTTCACTTGCTCTTTTGAATTTTGTCAAGTTTCTGATTTCTCGCGAAATCTCCTCTGTTTTGTCTTCCATGTCTGAGGTTCTGTTTTCCCAGTGGTTAATCCTGTTAGTAAGAGATTCTAGGGACATTCTTATTATGTCAAGATGGTTTTTGTTTTCTGCTACTTCTTTTTGGGTTGCTTCTATCATCTTGTTGAGATGTGTTTTCATTTCAAGGTTTGATTTAATTACTTCTTCCTGACAGTCATTCTTATATTTGCAGATGTCTTCAGTTAATTTGGAAAGCTGATTTTTGATACCTTCAGTTTGCAGGTTTGTCTTTAGTTCTCATATGTCTTTTCTGAAGTCCATTAGGTTTTCCTCAATTATAGTATTCCTGGTGACAAAGCTAATGAGCTGACTTTGAACTCTTTAAATATGTAGGTCCATCTTTCCTTGCATGACTGACATTAAGATTTCAAGATCTGTACCAGTATGAACAGGGTTTATTGTCTTGTCTTCCTGGACCTGCCTCTGCTCACTCTCTTTGGTGGCATCATTGTTGCCATTTAGCATGGTTTCCTCAGCTGGTGATATATTCTTGCATTGAGGTCTGCCCATTTTGATTCCAGTTGAGATGATTGGTTGGATTCCTTTGATCACTTTGCTAGTCTGATCTGGGAATACACTGGACTCCACAGGTAGGGTTGGGCACTCACTTGTCTGTGAGTGTGTGTGCCCTCAGATCACTGGCTGGACTTTGATGGTGATACTGGGGATACCCTGTTAGAGGAGTATGTGGGGCTGTGGGGACTAAGTAGGCAGAGGGTGGGGTGCCAGGTCCTATGTAGCCTGCTAGGTGGTGTGGGGCCCCTTAGAGGTAAGGTACAACGGGGTAGGGTGTCAGCTGCCTGTCACTGGGGCCCAGAGACTATTTATCACATGGGGAAACCATGGGAACCAGGTTGCATGCAAATCACAGGAGTTGGCAGGCACATGGGGAAACCACAGGACCCGGAGCTTGAGGATACCTCAGGGACCAGCCCTTGGGGATTACACAGAATCAGTGGGCTGGGGTACCATGAGGAGCCGGGGTTGGGGAAACTGCGGGGGTAGACAGGCGGGGTAAACCACAGGGGTAAGGTCTCAAGGAAGCCTCAGGGTTTGGTGGGCAGAAAGTACCACAGAGGAGGGAAGGAAAAGAAAAGGGAAGAGAAAAAAAAGAGGAAAAAATAAAAAATAAAATAAAGGAGTAAACAAGAAAAAAAGACTGGCAAAAACCTAAGGGAGATGCTGGGCAAAACAAACAAACAAATAAAAAAAGTAAGCAAGGAAATGGATTAGCAAAGGCCTGGAGGGGTGGGGCAGATGTGCTGGAGACCTGGAGGCCCGAGGTAGGGGCTACGTAAGAGCCCAGGTCCCAGTTGGCAGGCCAAAAACAACACAAAACAAAACAAAATAAACTAAAAGTAAGCAAGGATATAGATTAGCAAGGGCCTGGAGGAGTTGGGCAGACAGGCTGGAGACCTGGAGGCCCGGGTGGAGGGGCCACGTATGAACCCAGGTCCCGGTCATCAGGCCAAAAACAAAAACAAAAATTTAAGCAAGAAAATGGATTATCAAGGACCTGGAGGGGCGGGACAGACGCTGGAGACCAGGAGGATAGGGGGAGGGGTTATGTAGGAGCAAGAGAAAAAGAAAAGAAGAAAAAAGAAAAAAAAGTTGAAAATGAGAGACACTCAATGGCCCAGGAGGGACAGGATATACACGCGGAACAGGCAGAGGGTGGGAGGGACAGGGAGGGAACCCGAGGGAAGCCGACAGAGGCCAAGGAAAAGCCTCCGTCGGCCGGCAGGCTGAGGCTGCTCTGGCCGGGCTTGCCCACTCCTGACAACTCACTGCCTCCGGCGAGTGCTGGTCCTCGATGGAGGCTTCCACTGGTGAGAATCCTGTGCTGGGAGGTGTCTAGAGCTCAGAGCGTGACTGCAGCTTCTGTCCATGACCTGGATCCCTGCTGAAAACCCTGACTCTTATTTCCCGAGGGACGTGGCGTGCTTGCTAGTCAGCCATCTTGAACCCCATAGGGGCTATTTCTGTGCATCTTATTTTGTGTAGAGAATTTGGTTCCACAGCAGGACAGGTTTCTTCCAAGGTTGGAGTCCAGCTTTGGCCAGTGCTACAATGATGGCTTGACCTTAGCTAAAGGATCTGCTTCCAAAATGGCATTCATATGGCTGTTGACAGAAGGCCTCCTCAGATCCACTCCAAGAGGACTTTCCTCAATGGAGTTTGTTATGGTTTGAATGTAAAATGTCCCCCATAGGCTCATATGTTTGACCACTGGTTCTCAGCAGGTGGCACTGTTTGGGAAAGTTATAGAACTTTTAAGGAGTCAGGTCTTACTGAAGGGATGTGGGTATTGGGGGTGATCCTTGAGGTTTGATAGCCACAACCCACTTCCTGTGTTCCCTCTGCTTCCTGACTTTGGGGTCCATGTGATCAGCCAGCCTACTGCCACCACCATCATGACAGAATATACGTATCACCTGGAACTGTAAGCTCAACTATACCCTTTAAGTAACTACTACCAGGCATGCTTGACTGTCCTCACAGAATGCCAGAAGGCTTCCCCCAGAGTAGCTGATGTATCAGTGAACAAGGAGGAAGCCACCATAACTTCTGCGTCCTGATACTGGAAGTTACCTTCCATCACTCCCACAATATGCTCTTAGTTAGAAGCCAGCCATAAAGGAGAGTCTCGCTTTATACTTTTAGGAAAAGTATAAAAGGCATACTTTCAAACAACCCCATACATTCAGGTTTACCTTCTTCCATGCTGGCTGCTCTTCAGCCTCTGTTCTTTGAGGTGTAAAGTGCTGGGGTTCCAGAGAACCCTGTTCTCCTCCTGATTGAAACTCTTTCCAGATAATTGTTCCATTACCAGTGCTTTCATTGACATCTATTCATAGTTGACTGTTAAATGTGACTCTCAGGCTGGGGATGTAGCTCAGTGGATAGAGTATTTGCCTGGTATGCACAAAGTCATAGGTTCAATCCCTAGTACCTCATAGATCACGTATGGTAGTACACACTTCTCATCTCAGCACTCTGGATAGAGAGGCAGGAAGATCAGAAGTTTAAGGTCATCCTTCACTACCTACTGAGTTAGAGGCCAGTTCGGACTCTGTGAGACTCTGGATAAAATAAATGTGACTTGTAAGGCCTACTCTCCATCCTTGGCCTATCCACTGGAATGGTGATGGCTCACTGAGTTTAAGACATGCAACTATTGATTGTCTCTCCAGAAGACACTTCTCCCCACCTCATCCCTCTCTCTCCATCCCATAACAAATAGCATCTAAACTGGCTCGTGCCAGAAACCTGGGCATCATTCCTAACAAGTAGACTTGTATTCATTCTGGAGCTGTCCTGTTCTCCTTTAAGGAGCCACGTCTCCAATCCTCCTCTTTCTCTCCCCTCTTCCTGCCACCACATGCCAACACTACTGCCATCTCCTACTGGAACCACCATGGCAGCTTTCCTTCATTTCCTCTTTTGCCCTTTCAAGTCTCTGCCCCCACATGTTCCGCTTATACTTACATCAGACTGTCAGCTCTCTTCAAACCTGTCAGATTTGCCACTAAATTAAGAATAAACATTCTACTTAAAATGGCATAAAAGGTCCTACTTGATCTAGCACTTTCCTGCTTCCCTGACTCTATCTTGTATCATTCTTCCCCCCAAGCTCACTATGAATGAATGAGTAGTAAGATGAAGAAGAAATGTAACCATATTAATATCATTTGCTTTAGTGACTACCTTCTCTTACTTGTGTAACTTCCTACTCCCTATCAATTTTCCCTTACCCTCCTTCATAAACCAGCCACAATCCAATCCTTGTCTCATAGTGGGCTCTTAGAGAAACCTAAGCTAGGACAGTCCCCATGTCCAGTCTCCACTTAACTCTTAAGCTCAGAAAAGAACCAAGATAACTAGAAAGTTCTGAGCTTTGCCTGAGGTTTAGTGCTATCCTACCAGGACACATGGGGAATTTGAAGACACATCAACCCACTGGAATAGGAAGGTCTAGTAGTCTGGGCCAGGCTTTACTGGGTTCTGTCTCTTAAACACCTATACAACTGGAGGGTGAGATAGCATGGGGTGACCCTGGGCTTATTGGATTTTCACTCTCCCACCTTGTCTGTGTGTGTGTGTGTGTGTTGTACATTGAGCATGAATGTATGTATGTGATGTTCATATGTGTGTGGGTTCACATGTGTACCCATGCATGTGAAGACCAAAGTTAACATCATGTATCTTCCTTGATCAACATCCACCTTATTCTCTGAGACAGGATCTCTCCCTGATCCTAGATCTCACTGATTCAGCTAGACTAACAAGCCAGCAAGCCTCCTGTTTCAACCTCCTCATCACTGGAATACACTGCCATGCCCAGCTTTTGTTCACGTGGGTGTTGGGGTCTGAACTGAGGTCTTCATGTTTCCTCAGTAAGCACTCTGGCCACTTAGCCAACTCCTCAGGCTGACTCTATCTCTTAAAGATGGATGGGAACCCAAATTTAATTTTAACTGATTATATGCAATGGCCTTGCCATACTGAATGCTACAAGGAAAATAAACCCAATAATAAAAAACATTCTCATGGCTGGGCCTTGTTATCCCTCTTTAGAATTTTTTATATCAATACTTAAGTGCATTTAGATGTCAGCAAAAGAGATTTATCTTCCTAATTTGTCTTAGAGAGTGTCATGAAAGTTCCTGGAAACTGACCATAAGCAAGCATACTAAGAATTCTGGCATGGTATATTTTGAAGCAAATAAGGAATCCTATGCATAAATCCTACACTACTTACACAATCCATGGAGTATTTCTAAATTGACTTCAGCGTAGAGACAGTGATCTTGTGATTAATTTGATCAGTGTGGCCAAGTAGCTGCATAATGCATTAAAGAAATTAAGGGCAACTCAGCATTTAGCTCAGATTCCCACTGCTGAGGGCCTATACTCCACTGAGACCTGCTCACATATGTTGACACTCTGGGCTTCAAAACAGGGTTCCCAAGTAATATATATGTCAAACATGGTTTAGGAAGAGACACAGAGAAAGAGAGAGAGAGAGATGGCCAACCCTATCCAGGTCTTTCATCGTAGTAGAGGATGTTTGTTGGTGGCATGAATTCCGTCAAAGACCAAACTTTCTGAGTTGATGAATTTCTTTACTCCAATCACTCCAGTTTTATTTTATAGCATTGGATTGGAGCAATCCAGCAAAACCCATAAAAAGCTCATTTATATTTGGACATCTATTGCATTCCAATGATTCCAATGCCTTAATCATTTGTCTTTGATATTCCAGATTGCACTGGTTCAATTCTATATAGTTTTTGAAATGCTTCACAAATATGGATCTAAATGAAATTCTTATTGATAGCTTTCTAAGTTTACTTGTATACATGAATTCACATATAAAGAAAAAACGACTTTAGGGAAATAAAAGAATTTTGTAATGTTTCTTTGCTGGTCATAAAGCCATATCTAAGTCTCAGTGTTGGAACATGATAAGAGTTGATTTCTTTGCCTACTTCATGGTATAAGGCATTTTTGAGAAATCTGACTACATCCCTTTACTCAGGACCAGCTTCCATCTGTCTTGGTATATCATCTTCCTCCAGCTCTGCCAACTTGAGCAAAAATGGTTTTCTCTAGAGAGCTGTGATAATGTGCAAACGGTATGTGAATTTCATCTGGGAACTCTCTCCTATTAGTTAACCCCAAGCAGTATGCTTTGTAATCCAAACTAATCGACTTTGACCATACATGTGAAATAGACTTGGCCACCTGTGCCAGAAACCCTGTGTTGATTTCAAATTAGGATTTGCAAAAGTATCATATTTCAACAAATTTCAAGCTGGCTTTGTGTAACTTCATAACTAATCATTCCAGAAATCGTGTTGGAGTTTACTGAACTCCCCCCTGCTTCTGTTGTAAAATCCTTCATATTTCCCACTGCTCAAAATAGTTCTAGAACTCTCTGGAGCCTTCAGGATGGATGAAATATTTCCTTTCCATGGATGCTTTCTTTTGGACTCCTGCTTCCTAACTCCCTGCCCCTTCTCTATCACACTGATTCCAAATAGCTTCCCCTCTTTTCCCCAGCTTC
>PVHP010033318.1:0-19758 GCA_004024765.1 Zapus hudsonius | reverse complement strand
GACAGGAACTAGAGTGGTTACCCAGTAACAGACAGGAACTAGAGTGGTTACCTAGTAACAGACAGGAACTAGAGTGGTTACTTAGTAACAGACAGGAACTAGAGTGGGTACTTAGTAACAGACAGGAACTAGAGTGGTTACTTAGTAGCAGACAGGAACTAGAGTGGTTACTAGTAACGGACAGGAACTAGAGTGGTTACCCAGTAACAGACAAGAACTAGAGTGGTTACCTAGTAACAGACAGGAACTAGAGTGGTTACTTAGTAACAGACAGGAACTAGAATGGTTACCCAGTAATGGACAGGAACTAGAGTGGTTACCTAGTAACAGACAGGAACTAGAGTGGTTACCTAGTAACAGACAGGAACTAGAGTGGTTACCTAGTAACAGACAGGAACTAGAGTGGTTGCCTAGTAACAGACAGGAACTAGAGTGGTTACCTAGTAATGGACAGGAACGAGAGTGGTTACCTAGTAACGGACAGGAACTAGAGTGGTTACCTGGTAACGGACAGGGACAGGGAACTGAGGACTTGGTAGAACCTTCAAAGACCCAGTGATCTACTTCCTCTAGCCAACTCCCTCCTACTAAAGCTTCCAGAACCTGCCAAAATCGTGTCATGACCGGGGACCTGGTCTTCAAAATACGAGCCCAAAAAGGTGGGGGAGGAGCGCACTCCATATTCAATCCACAGCAGCAATCATTGGTGGAGGCTCCAGGGAGTACACCCCACAGTAAGAAAATTCTAGTATGCTTCCTTCAGGTCTTTTTTTCAAGAGACAACAGAGACATGTTAACCGTTTTCAGATACATTGCCCATGTCTATAAACCATGATTTATGAAGCATGCTGCTTAATGTTTTAGAAGACAGATAGATCTTACTAGGAATGTAATCCCCAAGGTGTGTGCCAATATTCTGGGGCACTCCCATGAGCTCCCAGGGCACTGCCATTGGTTTTATACTTCTAACAAAAATATATGCACATCTGTTGGACATCACCCAAACTGCTTCTCTTAAAGTGTTTAGACCTGGAACTGCCTATGAAAGGATTTCACATGCTGCGTTGGGTCTTCACTGTTGACTTGACCTAGGAGACACACCTCTGAGCATGGATGCGAAGGTGTTCCCGAGGGTCTTAGCTAAGAAGGGAAACCCACCCTGAATGTAAGTATCACTAGCCCATGGGTTGGGGTCCTGGACTGATTAAAAGTGGAAAAACTTGGAAGCCAGCTGAACCCAGCATTCCTCTCTCTCTGCTCCCTAACTGCAGAGAGAATGTGAGCAGCCAGCTCACACTGCCATGGTCCTGCCTTCCCCACTGTGAAAGATGGCATCCCTTCAAACCTCGAGCCAAGGGGCTATAGTGACAGCTCAGTTGGCATCGTGTTTGCCTTACCAGTGTGAGGAGCTGAGTTTGATGCCTAGGACTGGCATAAAATGCCAAGCATTGTAGTGTGAGCCTCTAACCCCAGCAATGGTAAGGCAGAGACGAGGGGATCCCTGGGGCTGGCTGACTAACCAGCTAGTCTGGCCTTACAGGTGAGCTCCAGGCCAATAAGAGACCTTATCTCAAAAAGAAAAAGAAAAAAAGGTGGAGAACACTATTGGGAACTGTCACCTGAGATTGTTCTCTGGCCCCCACATCTAGACATTTGAGTTTTTCATAGACATGAGCCAAAATAAATCCTTTCCACAACAGTGAGAAGAGTCACTAATCTACATTGTTTCCCTTAGAGGCTGAGCCCTGTGGTGTCCCTCACCCATCACTGTGTTGAGAAGCAGAATACACTCTCCAAATTGGACAACAGGTCAGGCTGCTTCTTCTCCACCAAAGCTTGGGGATGACAGAGCAGTGTAAGAAAGGAACAGTAAGTCCCATGCTTGGGGCTGGAGAGATGGCTCAGTGGTTAAGGCACTTGCCTCTTGTGCCTAAGTCCCTGGGTTCAATTCCCCAGGACCCACATAAGCCAGACCCACAAGGTTGTTCTCTCTCTCTCTCTGCTTGAAAATGAATAAATAAAATATTTTTTAAAAAAGAAAGAAAGTCCCATGCTCCTTGCTCACTTGAGTACAGGGTCAGGAAATCTGCACCCTCCTCACATACAGGGTTTTACTTTATTTCTACAAAAACGGAATCATGTTACTTTTACTCTCTTGACCTGCTTTGTGTCCTTTCTTATAAATAGGAAATTTTTTTTCTATTAATATTTATTATTTTTAGAATTTCCCATTGTATAAAAAATGCAGGGTCTTTAAGCCCAAATCCATTGATTCCAACACCCACCTACTATTTTTATCATTTTTAACTTAGTTTTTCAGTGCTTTCCAGGTTTTCTGCTAAAAACATCACAGTAACTGGCAAAATTACATCTGCATTTACATTTGGACAGCAATAGCTTCCAGGAATCTAACAGACAGATACTGCTAGCAAAAAATACAAAAGAATGAAGGTCAATATTTTCCATGGCCCTAGACGGCTCACGGAGGAGGATATCCAGCTGATTGGGGATGGGGAGGGGAGCATTGGGGAATTGGGGATAACAACCCAGTGTTTGCCCACTGAATAATGTAACTCATTATGGACAATAAATATATATTTAAGAAAAAAATATTTTCCATGGCCCTGTTATTGTACTCACAAAGACTAGAGATAATTTGTATCTTTACATGATGAACTGGTCAAATAATATATTTTGGCATAATATATCATGAATATAATATATTAATAATATTATTAATAATAATCTGAAAACAATATAAAATATTATTGTTAATATATCATTAATATTATTGACGATATATTATGAATAATAATATTATTTCACAATATATCATGAAATAATAATATCATGGCATTTCCAAACATGTGAATCATGATTCAGCCTTAAAAAGAATGGGGGGGATGGGGAGATGGGTCAGTAGTTAAAGCTGCTGATCTTAGTTCAATTCCCCAGGCATCCAAATAAAGACAGACCCCAAAAGTGGTCCAAATGTCTGGCATTCTGTTTGCAGTGGCAAGAGTACCTGGTATACACACACACACACACACACACACACACACACACACACACGTACTCATTTAAAAAAAAAACCTTTTAAAAGAGAATGGATGGGGTGGGAATTTAGCTAAGTGGTCAAATGCTTACTAGCTAAGCACAAGTACCCAGCACAGAGGAAGAAAAGGGAGGAGGAAGAAAAAATCAATGGAAACGTCTCTGTGTGCTGACAATGGGAGAGGTTAAGAAAAACAAAAAACAAGGTTTGTCTCCCAAATTAGAAGGTTGAGGTAGGAGGATCGTTTTGAGTTCAAGATCAGCTTGGATGACAGTGAGACCCTACTTTAATAACAACAACAAAAAGAAGGTAGGGGAAAATGCTTTTCTATAGTATCATTTGTCTAAGGGAGGTTTATACACAATGAACAATTATTATGATGGTTCAGCTTGCTAACTTGATTGGATTCAGAAATGCCTAGGGGTTCATGAAACACACCTCTGGGTGTGTCTGTGATGGCCATTCAGAGTTTGATTCCCCAGGACCCACATAAAGCCAGATTACAAGGTGGTGCATGTGCCTGGAGTTCATTTGAAGTGACTGGAGGCCCTGGGCCCTCTCTCTCTCTCTCTCTTTCTCTCTCTCTTTCATACACACTCTCTCAAATTCAATAAATAAAATATTTTTAATGGTTAAAACAAGTTTTCACTGCTTTAAGGAGTTTCTATTGAGTATTTGGCCACAGACATGAGAAAAATAACTTGCTTTTTTTTTCCAAACTAAAAGACAAACCAAGACTTTAAAAATAATTAACTACATATTCAGAAGGAGAAAATGGAGTAGAGTACAAATAAATAGGTTTAGAATTCTCTTAATATAATGTGTGTTATAAACTTGAGTTTGAACCCATGAGATAATTTATACACTGAAAATAAAATTTGTTGATTTTTTTTTCAAATCCCCTCTGGGAAAATGGAGTAAACAATGCTTTTCCCTGCTAAGCAGAACTAAATTTCCTGCATATTGTATATAAAACAGACATGAGAATTCTTTTAAAGAGACTGTGACACACTGGCTAAGACTTTAGCACCCAAGGGATAGCATGGTGGGTGGCTTTAGGTTTCCTTTCTGCTTCATACATGCTGGACTTAAAGAAATCACCAAGCTGGAAAATAATGGTCCTAGACTAAAGAAAGCCCAGCAAAAGCCTCCTCTCTCTAGTCAAAAGAGAACGAAAGAGAGACTAGCAAGTTAGAATACTGACAGATAATACTCACTGTATCCCAGCCTCTTTGTAACGGGGGAGCTGGGGATTAGAATTTAGTCCCCAGCAAATTCCAATGCACCTCAGAATTTAAGGAGTGCCCGAATTCCTGTCTATAAAGTTAACGAATTAAAATTATAGACCACCAGAGGATAAGGTATAGTGGGAGACTTTATTTAATGGAAAATGGGGAGTTACAGAGTTCTCCAGCCACCAGTGTGGGAGAGGGTTTAGCAAAATCTGTGCTGCTCAGCTAAATAAGCAAAAGAAGGAAAGATAACGGAAGGCTCCCATCATGAGAAAAAAAGTTCATGTGGGAAAAATCTTGAGCCCCCTAATGGCTGGGGTGAGCTAGAAGAGAGAACAATAGAAATTATCCAACCAAGACAAGAGAGAGAAAATATAGATTACAAAATAATCGGGCCTTGGAGACCTGTGAGAATGTGTAACATTCATTTCATCAAAGCCTTGGAATGAGTCGAGAAAGAAGATGAGGCTGAAATCCTGGCAGAAATGTCACACATTTACCAACAGATATAAAGTTAAGGCTGAGGAGGTGGCTCAGTGCTTGAAGGCACTTACCAGCCCAGACTTGATTTCCTCAGTGCTCACATAAAGCCAAAATCACAAAATAGTGTATGCATCTAGAATTTGTTTGCAATGGCAAGGGGCCCTGGCATACCCATTCTCGTTCTCTCCTCTCTCTCTCTCTCCCTCTCATTCTCTCTCTTTTCTCTATCTCTCTCTTTCTCTCTCTCCTCTCTCTTTTCTCTATCTCTCCTCTCTTTTTTCTCTTTCTCTCTCTCTTGTCCCTCCATCTCTTGCTCTCTTTTTCTCTTCCTCTCTCTCTATGTCTTCTCTCTCTCTCCACAAATAAATAATGATGTTTATAAGTAAAAATAAAACCCAAGTTTAAAAAAAGAAAGATGTGAAATTCGAGGAGTTAAGCTTACACAAATAGGAAAACACAAAAAATTACCATGCCCAGACACATCATTCTTAAGCTTCTGAAAATTTAAGACATCTTTTATTTTGGGGGAGGAGGGTGTTGTTATTGTTGGTTCGCCATTTTTGAGACAAAGTCTCATGTAGTCAGGACTAGCCTGGAACTCTTGATCCTCCTGCCTCTGTTTCTCACATGCTGGTATTACAGATGTACACCACCACATCCAGACTTCAAAAAAAAAAGCGAATTCTTAAAAACACTTGGAGAAAAAAATGCATGGCAATACAGAAGTAAAGCAATTACAAACAACAAAAATAACAGTAAGTTTCTCCACAGAACCTATGGAAGCCAGAGGAGATGGTACAATGTTTTTCAAATGTTAGTGTAACTATGGAGCTGGACCTATACCCAGCCAAACTATCCCTCAGAACTTCAGAAGAAATCAAGACATTTTCCAATGAAGGATAATTAGGAGAATTTCTTACCAGCACATCTGGGATAAATGTGTGTGTGTGTGTGTGTGTGTGTGTGTGTGTGTGTGTGTGTGTGTTCTAAATATAAAGGATGGAAGAAAAATTGGAACATTAGAAAGAAAGAGCATGATAATAAAAAACATGGTAAGCATAATAATAGCTCTTTCTCTGAGTTTTCCAAATTATGTTTGCTACTTCACTGAAGCAAAAAATGATAGCCTACTGTACATGGTTCTGATTACATGTAGAGAAAATATTTAAGAGAACAACTAAAGTATGTAAATAAAGACCCCAAATGAAGGTGATATTTCTACTTTTCATTAAAATAGGTGTACTGATAAAATCGCTGATAAAATTGTTGAACTAATAAAATGGCAAACCAATAATAACAACACCCTCTCCCATAAATAAAAGATGTCTTAAGTTTTCAGAAGCCTAAGAATGATGTGTCTGGACATGGTAATTTTTGTATTTGATTTTATATTTTACCAGAACTCTGATTAAATCATATATAATAATGTGATCCCGAGTAATTGTTAAAAAAAATATGCCAAGAGATACATTCACTCAAAATAAATTTAAGAATGGAATTCTACAAAATGTTCAAATAGCTCACCAGGTTATCATAAAATGAAACCAAAAAGGCCACACAAAAAGAGAAAGCAAGCAAAAACTAATGGCAAAATCAACCTAAAACATTTATTAAATGTAAATGGTCATCTAAGAATGTCAACTTAAAGATATGGCAGGGATGGGCTTTAAAAGTACAATACAACTAACAAAATATAACACTCATTTCAAGTATAAAAATACAGTCAGTTTGGAAACAAAGGAATGGTAAAAAATATATCATGAGCATTAGTCAAAAGAAAGTAGTATTATTATATTTATGTCAGGTAAGGTAGACTTCAAGCAGAGAAACAGAAAGATAACAGGTAATAGATATATATACATATATATATATATATATATATATATATATATATATATATATATATATGGGTCAAGTCAATAAGCAGACAAAATAAACCAAGCATGTATAAACAAAATAAGCAAAAACTGAGAGAAAAGCCCAGAAAACATTACAGAGGTGAACTAAACATGAGCAGTGTTCTCACTGCCAGCCTGAGAATGTCCTGCAGGGAGAGGTGATAGACACTGAGGAGACTCAAAACTCACCAGAGCAGAAAAAAACAGAAGTTGCCTAAATCTTGACAGTAAGAAGACTTCTAACACATCCTCTGAGACTCAAGGAATTGTAGAAGGGGGGATGGAGAGAGTCTAAGAGCCACAGGGTGGGGAGCTTACACCCCCACAGACATATACAGAGAATGGCTGATGCATTCACAACCCCACAGTGAATACCAATAACCCCACTGAGGAGCCCCCTCAGAGAAATGTGGCTGGGGAAAAGAGAACATAAAACTATACCCCAATGGGAATATGGCCAATATGTAACATGTTCATATAATAAAGTTCTCAATTTAAAAAATCACTTGTAATCAAAGTAATGATAATTAAAAGCTTCCTCACTGTAAGATCTCAAAAAAAAGTTGACAGAATGGAAAGGGAAATATATACCCAGGATTATAGTGAGTAATTCATGTTCTCTCCTCAGCAGTTCAACAGCAGTAGAGAAAATTGTCTGGGATAAAGGACTCAGTACCACCATCGACCAGCCAGAATTAACCAACACTTCTAGAACAATCCACCTGGCCTCAGAATTCACACATTTCTCCAAATGGCAGGGAATATATACAAAAACAGATTATAACCTTGTCCATTAAGCAAACTCAGATTTTAATCATTGTAGGTAGGGGCTTTCCAACTACTCCAGAATCACAAATTCAATAACAGAACAATCTCCAAACACTTGGAAAGGAGGCAACAGTTCAAAATAACTCTGAGTGAAATCGGGAAAGAGCCTCAAGAGAAATCAAAGCGACGTTGCATTGAATGGAAGGAAAATAAAAATACAATATATGAGAAGCTGCAGGATTCAGCCATGCTGTGCTGAGCGGGCCATTTGGTTTCAACTGTATACATGAGAAAAGAGAAAAAGATCTGAGATCAACATCTGTGTTCTCATGTCAAGGACCCAGTAAAGAAGAGGCAAATAAAACCAAAATGGTAGAGCAAATAAAATAGTGAGAAACAGAAATAAATTGAATGAAAAACTAAAAACCAATAGAGAAAAAATAATGGAATCAAGACATAGTTCTTGGGAAAGATTAATAAAATGGACAAATTTCTACCAAAACTGACTGAACGGAGGAACACCAGAGACCCTTCAGTAAGCAAAAGGATGCTAAGGAAATACTATAAACACCTACACATGCAAATTTGGCTACGGAAGCAAAGTGGACCAATTCCTCAAAGAACACAAGTGACAACCAATATGAAAAAGGCAATGTAAATTGTCCTGTGAGGAGAATGTAACTTGAATTTGTAAATCTAAAGCTTCCAAAAAGAAAAGATCCAGTCCCAAATGATGTCTCTGGTAAATTCTAGCAAACACTTAAATGAAAATCAACCCCATTCTGCATAATCCCCCAGAAAATAAAGGCAAGGGGATATTTAATAGTAAAAGTAAAAGTCTAGTATTACCCTGGTAATAAAAGCAGAATAATAATGCAAAAAATGAAATCAAAAAGAGAAAGGAAAGGAAGGAAGGATGGAAAGATAAGAGAAGGGGAGGAGAAAAGTAGAAGAGAAGAAAGGAAAGTAAGGAAGGATATCAATGCAAAAATCCTTCACAGTTACTGGCAAATAGAATCTAGCAACATATAAAAACAATTACACAAAATGAATGCAAGGCTGGTTCAATCTCAGATCATCAACTAATATAATCTACCATATCAACAAACTAAAAAACTCACATTGAGACTTCTGGTCAAGATGGTGGACTCTCAATCACACCAGAGCTCCTAAGGAATCTGTTTTTATCTTTCAGATGGCAGCGAGAACCATAGACAACCCAATTCTACCAACACAACCCAAAATGACAGCTGATTGCCTGGCAGGAGATGACCACCCCTAACACCTCAGCTAGGGTCCAGGTGAAACCACAGAGGAAGTGAGATGAGCAAGAGTGCTGCTCCCACAGGGAGCCTGACAACCTGCGCCAGGGTGATGGAGGCAGACAGTGAGGACACTCAAAATGTTCCAAAGCAGAAATCTAGAAGCTGCTGAGAGCTCAACCCACCATAGATTTAACACCCACCCACCATGGCTCATGGAGGTGGAAAGATGGGAATATCCAGATATCCAGAGGCATTGCCCCCCCCATGACACACAACACATAGCCCTCAATCCCCATGGAACATTCCAGCAATCCCACTGAGGAGGGTCCACAGTGGAATGGGGGCAGGGAGGGGGGAAATGGTGGTACTAACACATGGCTTGTTCATACAAAGTTTCTACTTAATAAAAATAAAATGAATAAAAAATCACATTGATATTAACTGATACAGAAAGAACACCTAGTAAAATTTATGCCCATTAATGATTTTTTTAAATAAAAAGTTTTGATGTAGTCACTAAAGGCTTAAAGTAAATGTGAGGTTAAGCCGGGTGTAGTGGTGCACGCCTTTAATCCCAGCACTCGGGAGGCAGAGGTAGGAGGATTGCTGTGAGTTCAAGGCCACCCTGAGACTACATAATGAATTCCAGGTCAGCCTGAACTAGAAGTGAGACCCTACCTCGAAAAACCAAAAATAATAATAATAATAATAATAATAATAATAAATAAATAAAATAATAAGTTTTCAGGAAAGTGGGAAGAGTGAGGAATTTGATAAAGGTTATCAAACATACAAACAATTTACATTGTGTGTTATGGTAAAAAAAAAATGATGTTTCCCCCCCAAGACTGAGTACAAAGCAAATGCCCATTCTCGGTACTCTTAACACCATTTCTAGAAATTCTAGTTGGTACAATAATGCACAAAAAAAAGGAAAGTAAGTGATAGATGAATCAGAAGAGAAAAAGCAAGATAGTGTGATCATCTCTGTAGAAGATACCAACCAGCCCCCAAAACTTCCAGAACCAATGGGTGATTTCAGCAAGGCCCTGGGATATAATTTAAACACAACAGTAAAAGAACTCATCAACCACAGAAAACAAACTACATATGCAAACACTCAAAAAATGAAACCCCGATGTAAAGCTAAAACGTATGAGTTATATAACTAACTATACAGTGCTGAATAAATAGGGTTGTATACCATGTTCATGGTTTCAAAGACTAGTGAAATCAATTTAATGCAATTCCTGTCAAAATCTCAGAAGAGTGTTGTTTAGTGTGTGTGTGTGTGTGTGTGTGTGTGTGTGTGTGTGTGTGTGTGTGTAGAATATTTTTCATTTGGAAAGCAAGGAACCAGCATACCTAAAATTGTTTTTGGAAGAAGAATCGTGTTAATGGAACAAGTCTACCTGTCCAATAGCAAGGTTACTCTGTAACGATAGTAAATCAATACTGGGAGAGAGATGGGCGGAAGCCTCCAGACACGCGCATCAGCAAAATACAGAACCAAGAGATAGGGAAACACAAGTTTGATTGACTTTTGACAAAGACAGAATTTTTTCATTTGTTTTTTAAATTTTCATACATCTGCATAAAGGTATTTTTTTTTACTTTTTATTGATAGCTTCCATAACCCTAGACCAAAAACCAATATAATTCCCTCCCCACCCTCCCCCATATCTCTTCCCCCTCTCAGTCTGTTTCAGTGTCGTCATCTTTTCCTCCCATTATGTGTAGGTATTATCAGGCACTGTGAAGTCATGAATATCAAGGCCATCTTGTGTCTGGAAGTTTGCGTTGTAAGCAGTCCTCCCCTTCCTTTGGCTCTTACAATCTTTCCGCCACCTCTTCCACAATAGACCCTGAGCCTCGGGAAGTGTGACAGAGATGTCCCGGTGCTGAACACTCCACTGTCACTTCTTCTCAGCACTATGGGGTCTTTTGAGTTATCCCAGTAGTCACCTCCATCTGAAAAAGAGACGCTTCTCTAGCCAAGAGTGAGAGTAGCATTATCTACATAATGTATTTTTATCAGAATCCCCTCCCATTACCTCCTTTTTTTGCTTGGTTTTGTTTTGGTTTGGATTTTCAAGGTAGGGTCTTGTTCTAGCCAGGCTGACCTGGCATTCACTATGTAGTCTCAGGCTGGCCTCAAACGCACTGCGATCCTCCCATCTCTGCCTCCCGAGTGCTGGAATTTCAGTTTTTCAAGGTAGGATCTCAAGGCAGCCTGACCTGAGCTCACTCTGTAGTCCCAGGCTGGCCTTGAGCCTCCCGCCTCTGCCTCCCTCCTAAGTGCTGGGATTAAAGGCGCGTCCCACCTCGCCCAGCCCATCACCTCCTTCTATCCTCCTTCCCCTCCACTCAACCCCTTCTCTCCAGCTCATCCCTCTTCTGCTCTGACACATTACCTTTTTGTCCTCCTTCATCATATGTGATGGGGGGTTAAAGGACCCAGCATTGCGCCGGCCTTTCTTCCGCAGGTAACAACAGCCGCTGTTGGGTCATGAATACAACAGCCACTTTGTGTCTGAAAGACTGAATTCCAAAACCCTCCTCCCCATCCTCACACTCTTACATTCTTGTGGCCTTTGGAGAGAGATGTCTCATTTCATGCTTAACACTCAACAGCGACTTGGTTACCACACTTGGATGAGTTTTCAGTCTCCCCACTAGACACCACTGTTGGCAGGAAGAAGCTTCTTTGACCAAAGATGAGAACATCACTAATATCACTAATATGTGGGCATAAGCCTAAGTACAGGAGAGAAATTGGGGGGGAGGCTTAATATATCCACTTATCCAAACAATAGAAGTAGCTTCCCCCAGCTACTAAAAATAGAATCTAGGTAATCCAGAATTGTGTATATTTGTTAACCTACATTGATCTCACTCTCTGATGGAGATTATGTTTGTGTTTTTCAGGATGCAGCGAGAGAGCTGGGGCCCATCTAACCCTACCAACCGACCGTAGGCCGATAGCTGAGATCCTGGCAAGAGAGGAGCCACCACAGTCATATTGTGGAGGATCCATATGGAACCCCGCAGAGAACGATGGGATGAACAAGGGACCCACAGCCACAGCCATTCAATCAACACAGGATAAGCCAGTGAGACAGAAACCAACGATTTTCGACACAAAGACCCCTAAACTCACAACACTAAAGCAGCCTTAATACTCATCCACCATGACTCAGTGGAAGAGGGGGCGGAAAGATTGTGAGAGCCCATGGTGGGGGAGATTATCCAGAGGTATGGCAACCCTCAGTGACAACATACTAGGGCCAGGTGAACCTGGCTAAATACTAGGCTATCCATGGTCCCCTGTCACAAGGACTGATCCAGACGACCCATGGAGGAGGATATCCAGCTGATTGGGGATGGGGGAGGGGCGACATCGGGGAATTGGGGATAACAACTCACTGTTTGCCCACTAAATAATGTAACTCATTATGAACAATAATAATAATAAGTAGCTTCCCCCTGTGAGAGCACTTGGTTATTCCCATAATAGATGCCAGTATTGTACCACCAGGCACATCTTGCCTTGCAGGGTCCAGTGCTGGCTAAGACTGTTGGTGACTTTTCTCTCCCCACCCCCTTCAGGCTGCATAGCGCCTTCCTACACTTGAGACAGCTGGCCAGCAGCTCAGTTCCAGGTTCATTTCTCGGTGTCTGCAACTGGAGGATGTATCACGTTCAGCAATAGGGTCTTAGCATCTAGTTCTGGTGGGCAACCAAGAGCTTGGAAAGGAGTGAAAGGTATTTAATGGGCCCAGATTCAGCCTTTCCAATCAGTAGTGCTGGAGCAATCCTACATCCATAATACTAAAAGTTTAACCTTGGTTAAATATCACACTTTCTGGAAAAAAAAATTAACTCGAACTAATCATGGGCTTGAATGTAAAATGGGAAGCTATAAAACCGTTAGCAGGAAACTGGAAGAAATCTTCAAATATAGAAATAAATAACTATCCCTCAATTCAGGACACTGGCAAATGCACTTCATTGAGATTAATAAAAAATGGCTCTACAAAAGACAAGGTTAGGAGGGTGAAAATGAATTAAAAACTAAGAAAATATTTGTAGCCATGTATCTGATTGTCATGGTTTGATCAGGTGTCCCCGACAAAAATGTGTTCTGAATGCTCCATCCCCAGCTGATGGCAGTTTTGGAACCTTGTTGGAGCTGTGTTGTTGGGGGCAGGCTTATGGGGGTTATAAGCCAGCTTCCCCTTGCCAGTATTTGGCACACCTTCCTGCCGCTGTTTGCAGTGCTGTGGCAGAGGTGATGTCCAGCCCTCTGCTCATGCCATCGTTTTCCCTGCCAGAATGGAGTCTCCCCTTGAGTCCATAAGCCTAATAAACCCATTCCTCCACAAGCCGCTTTTGGTCGGGTTCTTTTCCATGCAGCGACAAAAGCTGACTTAACACTGATGTAGGACTGACATCTAGAAAGAAACCTCCAACTTCTAAAAGTTCTTACAAGCCGTGGGCATGATGACACATTCCTGTGATCCCAGGACTCAGGAGAGGAGGGAGGCTGAGGCAGGAAGTTTCCATTTGAAGCCAGCCTCTGGCTACCTAGTGAGAACTTGTCTCAAAAAAAAAATAATTGTATAAAACAACTATTAAAAAAAATGGGCAAAAACACGAAAAGACCTTTCACCAAAGAGGATATACAGATGGTAAATAAAAAGAAAAGAGGTTTGCCATTAACAACCATTAGGGAAATGCAAATTAAAACCACAATAGATAATACCACACAAGTGAGTATCTTTTGAGTGATGACTCAAAACGCTCACAGGAACTGGTTCACTCATCTAAAGTCGACAGGGAAGTAACATGGTAAACCTCCTGGGAAAATGGTTTGACAAGTTCCCTACAACACTAAATAACTGTATATGCAATTATCCTGTAACCTAACAGTTTCTTTCTGAACGTTTATCTCAAAAAATAAAATGTTCTGCTCACACAAAAACATTTACAACAAACATTCACTTGTGTCAGCCCCAAACTGGAAACTCCCCAAGGGGACAGTCAAGGGGAGGTGAATTCAACAAAAGTGTGAAACGCTACTCAGCAACAAGAGTGACAGCCTGAGTGGATCTCCAGAGAATGACACTTGAATGAAAACCTCCACGTGCCAAAGGTCACCTGCTCTCTGGTGTCATTTCTGTAGCATGCGTGGTGTGGCTTGCATTTCTGACCTCATGGATTCTATCCCCACCCGCCATCACCTGGCATTTCAAGAAAGTTGCTCTGGACATACTTTCATATGTATGTAGAAATGAAGAACCAGTCAGTGGCCCTGAGCAGTGGGCAGAAGAGGGAGGGGAGTGGGTGTGGCTTTAAGACATCCTCATGGGGACCAAACCTTCCTGTATGTTGATTATGTCCATGGAAATGTCCTGATTCTGACAGAATGCTGCGATTTTGCCAAATGTTAACATTGGGAGAAACTGAGTCTAAAAGATATGAGATTTCTTACAACTGCACATGAGTTTACAATCACCTCAGAACGAGAAGTTTAATGTTTTTAAAATCCTTTAAAACCAAAGTGGGCAAATAACTGGTGAGAGGACCTTCCCTTGGTAGAAGTAATCCATCCATCAGATGGAGAAGGGGGGACAGGGCTCGGAGGTGACCACGGTGAGCCTCCCGGGAGATTAGATTAGCAAGCATCTTCTGGGCATGAAACCCATGCGTGCCAACACGCTTCCTGCCTTACGATGCTTTGTTCCGCTGTTCTCAGGGTGCCAGACAAGAACAACACGCAGCCTTAAGCAGGACTGCAGGTCTGCCTCCAAACACTGTCCTTCTGGAAGCCACTGGCCTTAAGGGTCTCATCCCTTCTCACAATAATGAAATGAACTGAAATACAGCTATGAAAGTATTTTATAGCAATTAAATATCAGGTGTGGTGTTGCAGTCAGCATTCTTGTTGCTGCGCAGAAAGAACCCAAGCAAAAGCAGCTTGTGGAGGAATGGGTTTATTTGGCTCCATCCTGGCAGAGAAAACGATGGCATGAGCAGAGGGCTGGACATCACCTCCACCACAGCACTGCAAACAGTGGCAGGAAGGTGTGCCAAACTCTGGCAAGGGGAAGCTGGCTTATGACCCCCATAAGCCTGCTCCCTACAACAGAGCTCCAGCGAGGTTGTAAAACCCAAACTGCCATCAGCTGAGGATCGATCAATCAGAACACATTCATTTGTTTGTGGGGGACACCTGGATCAAACCACGACAGGTGGCGGAGATGACTCAGTGGGTAAATATGCTTGAGGACCTGAGTTTAACCCCCAGAACCCACGTACAAAGCCAAGCATGGTCACGAATGCCTGCAACCCTGGCGTAGAGTGGAGCCAGGACAGGGCATGGCAGTGCTTACTAGAGACACAGCCAGAGCTCCAGGCCCAGTGGAGACTCTGTCAAGAAAATACAGTGAGGCTGGAGAGATGGCTCAGCAGTTAAGGCACTTGCCTATAAAGCCTAACAACCAGGGTTCGATTCCCCAGTACCCGAGTAAATCCAGATGCGCAAAGTGGCGCATGCATCTGGAGTTCATTTGCAGCAACTAGAGGCTCTGGCACTCACACACACACTATGAGCACACAACCACACCACACATACTACACACAAAAAGGAAAAAAGTAAACTTGGACCTATAGATCAGTCCCTCTCCACCTCACCTGCCTTATTCATCAGCCTCTGATAACTATCAGCCTCTATGACATCAGCCTCTGTCGATTGCACAAGTGAATGGCAATGTGGTATCTACCTTCTTGCCTCTGGCTTATGTCATTAGCATGATGTCCTCCAGGGTCTCTACTCATGTTGTTGTGAATGGCAATGATTCAGTTTTGGGGAGGAATGGCAGGCCCTCTACTGTGAATATCTGCCCCTTCCCTTTCTAGTCATCCTGTAGCTAACAAAAATGTACATTTGGTTTTTTTCTATATGAATAATTTTTTCAGTTTATTTACCTTCATTTCTTTCATTTTTAAATGTTTTTGGCTTAAAATTATATATATTAAGCCGGGCATAGTGGCGCACGCCTTTAATCCCAGCACTCAGGAGGCAGAGGTAGGAGGATCTCCATGAGTTCAAGGACACCCTGAGACTACAGAGTGAATTCCAGGTCAGCCTGGGCTAGAGAGAGACCCTACCTTGAAAAAACAAAAACAAATTATATATATTAACACAACAATATGCTCAGTATCATGGGTTATTAGATAAAGCCATTGAATCCATGATGGCATTCCTTTTTATGCATTAGTTATTTTTGTTTTTTGAAAAAAAATTTTTGCAAGTAGAGAGACAGACAGAGTATGGGTGTGCTAGGGCATCTCTCCACTGCAGACAAACTCCAGACGCATGCGCCACTTTGTGCATCTGGCTTTCTGTGGGTCCTGGGAAATCAAACTCAGGTTGCTGGGTTTTGCAGGCAAGCTTTTTAACCACTGAGCCATCTCTCAGAGCCCCAAAAATATACATTTAAAAAGAGACAAAAGAATCAGTTTTACTAAACAATGTAACTCATTATGGACAATAAAGAGAAAAAAAAGAATAAAAATGCAAGGAAGCATCTGACAAAAAAAGAGACAAAAGAATCAGTTTTACATATTCCTGTCATAAAGAAATGATTTGAGGTGATGGATATGTTAATTACCTTGATTTGATCACATAATTATACATGTATTGAACTATTGTATCGGTCCACATAACTATAAAATTATATCTTAATTAAAAGTTAAAATTAGGGAAAATCAACTTGTGATGATAAATGTAGGCAGTTTTATTTACCTAGGAAATAACAAAGACTAGTGATGGGCTGAAGTTTTGGTTCTGTCTGTGGTTTTGGTAGTGCCAAGAATGGAAGCCAGGGGCAGCCCGTGCCCAAGGGTTGATAATTTTATAGAGGACGTTAGCACAACTTATATTTCAAGATACCTGTGGTAGTATAATGGTGCCTGGAAAGATCTGTGCCTCCTACTGGTAAGGACGTCATAGGATACAGGATACAGAAGAGGCTGAAAATGCATTAAACAGCACAAAACCAGCCAATCAGCAAAAGCAGAACTGTGGGGTAATTCAGGCTCTTCAACAAATTCCACACAAAAAAAAGAGAGGGAAGGTGTGAGCTCAGAGAGGAAAAGCAGCAAGACACATCGGGCAGTTCTGTGGATGAAGAACCTTCCCTGAGTCAAACAAAGAAACAGTTTCAAAGAGAATAAAGCGTGATGAGGCAGGAGAAATTGAATATTGACTGAATATTTTACAATATTAGGGAATTTTTGTTCATCTTGAAATGAGCCGAAGCCACTGTGCTCAGGCCTTGTAATGGGGTCTTTATCTGAAGTATGGATGAATAAAACAGCATCCTAAATGGGGGGGGTGCTTCAGATATCCCAGGGGTGGGGAGGAGAAGTGGGTACATGGGGGTCCATGTTTATTGATGGGGTCCATGTTTCTGGTCATGCTACTTTGGCACGTGTTTCATGAGGTAAAATGGCAAAAAAAAAATCCAGTTGTGATAAGATCTCTGTGTGTGACTGTTTGCACAGAAGACTATTTCCTGCACACAGTGGGTCTGCACACAGTGGGTCCATACACCTCCTTGGCTTTGTTTGAAAGCCTACGAGCAAAGCAAAAAGAGTGACCCCTTATGGACACTCCCAGTGGGGACCTAGAGACGTTTTCAGAGGTGAAGCGTACCTGCTCCCACCAGCCTCTCCTCAGCTCTGCCCAGCTCCGTCCATCCTCTATGGAGAAACCTCATTTTAGCCCCTGTTCCTGCCATTAAGTTTCCCTGGTCCTTGCGCCCACCTGCTCGATGTAAAACCATGTGCCCATCTAACCCCGGTGTGTGAGGCCTGCCACCGCTCTGCCTCTTCTGCACAAGGAGCTCTGATGATTCACCCAGACTGACTGACAGTGGTCACTGTCGCTCATCATGGGGTCCTGAGCATAAAGTTCTAGAAGAATCTACCCAGATCAAACGAAATTTACTTTGACCTAAAAACTGTTCCCAGTTACATCAATCAGTAATCAATCCTGCAGATTCCCTGCCTTGAACTAGATGTCACTGTCCCCCGGCCACAGTCCACACTCTGTGTGGCACCCAGACCTGGGTGTCAGAGCCATCTGGAGGAAAGGGCTCTGGGAAAATACCAGTCCCCAGGTCTGTCCCAAACCTACAAAATGAATCCATCTCCAGGAGACACAGGTCACCCTGTACAATTCTGTCACGTCCTCTGGCCTAGAGAGAAATATCCCACTTCCTCAGCCTTAAAAACATGGCCACGACATAAGTGGCCGGGAGAAGTTGGTCAATGATATTTGGAGAAAGCAGAGACCACGGATATAAAGTGCAGACTGTTGCCATGAGAAGGCTGAACACACTGCCTTCTGGGAGAGATCAGTGAGCCAAGAAATGATCACTTGGGCAATAGAGGTGCCAAAACCTGGGGGGAGGGGGAGGGTAATCAACAGCTTTCAAATTGGCCGAGAAATCCACTCAGTGACAAGGAACCCTTAACTGGAATTGGGACTCAGGGCAAAATCCTATGGGAACCAAAAAGTTGGTCTCCAAGGAGAAGTTACCAGTACCAGAGAACTACACTGAGGCTAATCCCAATAAATCTTGCCAAATTAGAATGTGTGTCTCATTTAGCCTAGACTGATCTCACTCTCCGATGGAGATTCTGTTTGTATTTTTCAGAAGGCAGTGAGAGGGCGAGGTCATTCCAACTCCACCGACGAGCCACAGGCAGATGGCTGACACCCCAGCAAGAGATGAACCACCCCAGGCCTATCATGTAGACCCCAAACGAAACCCTTGAGAGAATGACGGGATAGCAAGTGACCTATAGCCACAGCCAATCAGTCAACCCAGGATAAGTCAACGAGACAGACACCGATTTCCAGCGCAAACCCAAAGCAGAAATAAAAGACCCTTAAGACCTCAACAATAAAGCAGACTTAAAGCTCACCCACCATGATTCAGGGAACTGAGCCGAAGAGGGGACAGGAAGATTGTAAGAGCCATAGTGGGGGAGAATATCCAGAGACATGGCCCCCCTCAGCTACAACACACTAAGGGGGGGAACCTGGCTGCCTCCAGTACTATCCATAACCCCGTACCCCATAGACTGATCCAGTGTGCCCACCGAGGAGGATACCCAGTAGACTGGGGAAACGGGGATACCAACATAATCTTTGCTAATGCAATGTATCTAATTTTGGATAATAAAGATATCAATAAAAAAGAAAAATGAAAACAAAAATAATGTGCCATGAAAGAATACAGAGATGGACCAACCATTAAGATGCTTGCCCGCAAAGCCTAATGACCTGGGTTTGATTCCCCAGGCAGAGGCACAAAGTGGCACATATCTGGAGTTCATTCGCAATGGCTTCAGGCCCTGCCTCTCATCTCTCTGCCTCTCTCTGCTTGCAAATAAATAAAAAGTTTTTCAAAAAAAAAAAAACATTGTGGCTGTCAATGCCTGTGATCCTAACACTCGGAAGACTGAGGAAGAGGGTTACAAATTCAAAGACAGCCTGGGCTACATAGCAAGTTTTAAGCCAACCTGGGCTACACAGTGAGCCCCTGTCTAAAAAAAAAAAAAAAAAAAAACCCTAGGCTGGATTACTCACAACAGCCAAGATATAAGAGCCTACGAATAGAGGAGTGAGTAAAGAAAGGCTGGCTGGTGCACTGTGTTTACAATGTCTGTCATAGAATACTATTCAGCCATTAAAAAGATGAAAACCCTGTCATTTTGATAATAACACAGACAGGCCTGGAGGACGTTATGCTAAAGTGACATATGAATGGTACAGAAAGACAAATACTGAGTGACCTCGTTCACATGTGAAATTCAAACAAGTCAGTTGTAGAAGCGCTCGGGGGAAATGCTGATTGATGGGACACCGAGGGTGGGCAAGAGGGAAATGTGGGAGGGAGGGAAGGAGGAAGGAAGGAAGGAATAAAGGAAGGAAGGAAGGAAGGAAGGAAGGAAGGAAGGAAGGAAGGAAGGAAGGAAGG